>VZTN01020299.1:36729-47215 GCA_013400515.1 Erpornis zantholeuca | reverse complement strand
GGGGACACCATCCCTCTTGGGGACAGGGGACACCACCCTGATGGGGGACAGGGGATAGGGGGCAGGGGACACCTCCCCAATGGGGGATAGGGGACACCATCCCTCTTGGGGATAGGGAATAAGGGAACACCACTCCAATAGGGGACAGGGGATAGGGGACACTGCCCCACTTGGGGACAGGGAATGGGGGACACAGCCCTGATGGGGATAGGGGACACCACCCCCCTTGGGGACACTGCCCCACTTGGGGACACCGCCCCACAGGGACAGGGGACACTGCCCCACCTGGGGACACCACCCCACAGGGACAGGGGACACTGCCCCACCTGGGGACACCACCCCACAGGGACAGGGGACACTGCCCCACTTGGGGACACCACCCCACAGGGACAGGGGACACTGCCCTGCCGGTGCCACCCGAGCAGCCTGAGGAGTGCTGGCACTTGTGCTGCTCCCACCAAAAACAAAGCGAGCATGGCTCCTCCTCTGACCCCGCGCTGTCCCCACCCAGGCTGGGGGTGACAGGGCCTTTGTCCCCAGGGAATCGGGGGCAGAGCTGATTCCCCTGAATCAGGAGGGATTCAAGGTGCTGGGGACAGCGGCGTCGCTCAGGGAGGTGACAAAGTGATGGCACCACAAAGGTGGTTTGGCTCTGTGCCCTCACGGCTCCGTGCTGCCCCTGAGGGATGCGATCCTGGTGGGATTTAGGATCCAGGGAGCTCCTTCCCAGGGTTTTGTGTCTGTAATCATCCCCTCAGTGGGGGATGGATCCAGCACTGGGGACAGCAGGGTGGCTCTGCTCCCCTCTGCTTCCCCCTGCTCCCCGAGGAGGGATCAAACCCAGCACCGGGGAGGAGAATTGTGGAGAGCTTGGTGCCCTAAATTGGGAATTCTGCGGTGGTTTTATGTGGAGGAGTGGAAACGCAGCACGAGAACAAAGAGATGATTTAGGGGAATAGCTGGAAAATCGCACCTGGCGTGGGGAGCTCGTGCAGCGCGGGGAAATCTTGGCTCCGGACGCCTCGGGGCCTCGGAAAGGTCTTGGATCTCATCCATTCCCCGGGAAATTGTGAAACTGGCCTTGGTTTGGGTCTCCCTGCTCCGAGCCTGTTCCCTGCAAGGACCTGCCCACCCGGATCTCTTGGATTTGCCCTCTCCAGCCAAGGAAAACCAGTCCCCAGGTGGAACCAGGGACAGCTGGGATGAGGAATCCTGAGCTCCCGGAGTGCCCCGTGCCCGTTTTCCCCCTCTGGAAGCCGGGAGGGTGCAGGGCACTGAACTGTGAGCCCATTTCACGAATCGTTTGGCCGCGATGAGGCAGGAAAGTGGGATTTAGGCGGAGTTTTTCCAGCTTAATCTGCCGGGATGGTATCAGATCCCTCAGCCCCGGCTGAATAAACTTTCCCCGCCTCCCACCCCAAACGTTTGTGCAGCACAAACTCTGCCCCCAGGGTTTTTTTTTATTCCCCTTGTCCCGGATCCACGGCAGCTCCTTCTGAGTGTTTTTGGTGGTGGCGGAGAGGGGAAACCTCAAATCCTCGCCAAGCAATTACTGCTAATGAGACACTTCCTACACATCTGGTTCCAATCCCCGCAGCCTTTCGGGGACTTTGGGAGCTCGGGAAGGGAGGAAGGTGGGGGAATCCCAGCCTCTTCCTCTCCCTCCTCCTTGGTGTGGCTCTGGGGATGCTCCTGAGCTCCCATCCCAATCCCAATCCCAAAATCTCTGCTCTGCGGGGCCTTAGGACACCGATATGCTGCCAATTGATTGATCTGGGTGTCAGAGTGGGTGTGAAGCGCTTAATTAGTGTGTAATTAACAACAGCACGGGGGCCCCAGCCTTCCGAAAATTCCCAAATTCATCGCCAAGCTGCAGGAAAAGGGAGGAATTCCCAGGCTGTGTTTGTGGAGGGGTTTCAGTATGGAATTGCTGGGAGCCGTTTGTGGCCATGCCGACTTTTCCCAGCCCAGGTGAGGAATACCCAATCCCATTCCCTGGAAGGCAGCAGCTTCCCCTCCGGAGGAAAACCAGGAAAAGGAATTCACTGCCCTGCCCATGTTTGGTTTGGAGCCACTTTCCAGGCCGGGGATCTCCAGGCAGGGTTTTCCCAGGGAACAACGTGCCCAGCTGAGCTTTGCCCTGTGCTTTGGCAGGGAAGTGGCCCCGGGATAAACCCCAGGAGTGACTCAGGAGCCACTCAGGGGGTGGCTCAGCCAGGCCACACGTGGCTTCCCAGCAGTGCCACTCATCCCAGACACCCAGAGTGACTCAAAGGCACGTCCTGGGTGCCTCAGGAGGGAAGGGAAAAGCAGGGAAGGGCAGCTTTGTTCCATCCTCCTGCCCTGCCTCGCTTCCCAGGGATATTCCCGGCCAGGGAAACCTCCCACATGACCTTGGAACGGAGCCTCCCACTCTCCTTTCGGGTTTTGTTTGATTTAATCTGGAGCAAAACAAACTTCTCTGCCTCTCCTGGATGTTCTCGGTGGCCTCACAGAGCTGCAGCTCCGTGAAGGGGAAAATCAAAGCGCCTGGAATTCTGCTGGAGTTGAAAGGAGGGGTCAGGCTCGGGGGTGGCTCGGCTCAATCGCGCTTTTGTTCGGGAAATCGGAGGGGAATGTGTGAGCCCTGCTGGGCTGGGGGGGCTGCGAGGGACAGGGAGCGTGGGCTGGACAGGGATTGTGTGGGATGGGGCTGGAGTGTCCATCCTGAGCCGTGGGGTGGACAGGGATTGTGTGGGACGGGGCTGGAGTGTCCATCCTGAGCTGTAGGATGGACAGGGATTGTGTGGGATGGGGCTGGAGTGTCCATCCTGAGCTGTGGGATGGACAGGGATTGTGTGGGACAGGGCTGGAGTGTCCATCCTGAGCTGTAGGATGGACAGGGATTGTGTGGGATGGACAGGGATTGTGTGGGATGGGGCTGGAGTGTCCATCCTGAGCCGTGGGGTGGGGCTGGAATGTCCATCCTGAGCCGTGGGGTGGACAGGGATTGTGTGGGATGGGGCTGGAGTGTCCATCCTGAGCCATGGGATGGGGCTGGAATGTCCATCCTGAGCTGTGGGATGGACAGGGATTGTGTGGGATGGGGCTGGAGTGTCCATCCTGAGCTGTGGGGTGGACAGGGATTGTGTGGGATGGACAGGGATTGTGTGGGATGGGGCTGGAGTGTCCATCCCGAGCCATGGGATGGGGCTGGAGTGTCCACCCGGAGTCAAGGTGGTTGAGGAGTCACTTTTGGGATGCTCCTGGTGGGATTTGTGCCATGTTTTGCACGGTTTTGGTGTCCTGGGGCTGTTTCCCCCTCGTTTTGCTGGGCAGGGTGTGTGTGTGGGGTCACTGGGATCAGCAGGATCCGGATCCTTCCTGGCTGCTGGCAGATTCGGGAGCTCCCTGTGCTGTGTTTAAATCTGTGTGCCTGGAAGGTGGGCATGGGAATGGACTCCTGGAACGAGAGTTCATTGGGGCAAGAATTGGGGGTTTTTGGATAAGCTCAGCCTGTGCAGTGCCAGTCCTGCTCCTGGTTCTTCCCACCTGCATCTGGACCACGTCCATGTCCCCAGGGAGAGATCTCAGCCTTGGATTCCCTTCCAGGACCTGGGAAAAGCACTCAGATCTCTTCCCTGCGAGTTCCTCCTGCTTTCCACCTGAGAGATTTGGGAACAGGGAGAAGGAATTCCTCGCTCCTGCCTGGATGTGGGGCAGGATCCAGCCTGGAAAGGGCTGGCAGAGAGGCCTGGAAGCGCCGCAGGTGGCGGAGGGGGCTCGGGGAGGAGGAAATCTTGGGGTGCCGCTCCTGTTTTCCTGCTTCTAACTGATTTCTTCTCTCCTTTTTCTCCTCCCCTGCTTTCTAAAGAACATAGGAAGCTTCTCGCCGGTAAGTGGTGGGGATGTCACACCAAAAAAAAAAAAAAACCCCAAAATTGCCATTTTTCTCCATCCACCATCAGCCTGGCTGCCTCAATCCCCATCATCCTCATCCCTCGGGAGCAATAGGAGCCTCCCGAGGTGTGTGGGGCCCTCGGGGCCGTGCTGCCACCTCCGAGCCACTATTGCTGTTAGATCACAGTTTGGGCAGCTCCTCCCTCCCTCCCTGGGATTGTCCCGGGGTTGTCCCAGGTCTTGGGGCACCAATCCCCCCCCAGATCCCCCCGGAACTGTGATCTAAGGGCTCCTAGCCTCATCTTCCTCTCCATCTTCAGCCTCTCTCACCTTCACCTGCGGCCTGGGGAGGGCGGGAGGAGCTCCCCGAGCTCGTACTGGGCCCAACTGGGAGGACTGGGGGAGTTTGGGGGGTTTGGAAGGGAGGGAATTCCCATCCTCGTCCTGGCTGAGCTTGGGGAGCTCCGGGTGTGGGGGGAACGGAGAAATTCCTTGGGGAATCTCTGAATTCCTTGGGGAATCTCCCAGGAAAAGCGAGGGAGGTGTGACAGGGCCAGCAGGGATGGGTTTGGGCTGGACGAGGGTGGGTTTAGGACTGGATAGAATAAAGGAATTCTCACCCCGAGGGTGGCACAGCTGGCACGGGGTGCCCCGAGGAGCTGCCCCAGCCCTGGATGCCAAAGGAGCTGGGGAGAAGGGATTGAACCCCGGATTTGGGGTTGGAGCTGCTCCTCCTCCAACTTTTCTGCTCACCCCAGGACCTTTGGGGTCGCTGGTGACCCCAAAGCAGCTTCTTGGGGTGGGGTGAGGCAAAGCTGTGCCAGCTCAGCTGCCCTGGGGTGCCAAACCCCTGGAGCCGAGGAGAAGGGGTGGAACCAGGAGTGCCCCAGATTTGGGGTTGGGGCCCTTCCTCCTCCCACTCTCGAGCTCCTGTGCTCACCCCAAGACTTTCAGGTTCGCTCCTGACCCCAGAGCAGTTTCTGGGGTGATTTGAGGTGGGACAGAGCCGTGCCAGCTCGGCTGCCCTTGTGCTGGGCGTTGTGCTGGCACTGCCAAACCCCTGGAGCCGAGGAGAAGGGGTGGAACCAGGAATGCCCCAGATTTGGGGTTGGGGCCCTTCCTCCTCCCACTCTCGAGCTCCTGTGCTCACCCCAAGACTTTTAGGATCACTGCTGGCCCCAAAGCAGCTCTGGGGGTGCCAGGGAGAAGGGGTGGAACCAGGAGTGCCCCAGCTGTGGAGGGAGCAGGATAAAACCTCTGCTCCTGCGTCCCTGCCCTCCCCGTGCCCCTGGCTGTGCTGATCCATGGGATCCCGCCGGGAATGACCCCGAGGGTTCCTCTGCAAACGTGTCCTGCTGCAGAGGGGACGCGGGGACACCGCGGGAGGAGCACGGGGAAGATTTTCCGAGCCGACAGCATCCTCTGCTGGCTGCTGCTCCCCGCGGCTGCAGGGAATCCATCCTGCCTGGGGAGGGCTCTGCGCTCTCCGGGTGATGCTCCTGGCACTCCCGGGGCAGCAGGAAAAAGCTCTGGATTTCCTGGGAATGCTCATTCCCCCTTGCTGTGCCCCAAACCCCTCCGGGAGCGATCTCCCTGTGCTGCTCGGGGTGTCCTGTCCCTTCTGCTCCTGCCTGCACACCAAAGTTTTCCAGAGCTGGGAAAGGAGCTGGATCCCTGGCAGTGCCCTCGCCATGCCCCTTCCAGCCCTCAAGCCCCTCTGGGAGGGATTTCCCAGCCGCTCAGAGGGGAAGGTGTCCCTTTTTCCCTTCTCCATTCTCCCTCCGAGCTCAGCACGGGGAGAGGCTGAAGGCTTGGACCAGTGGCTCCCAGTGACTCCCAATGGCTCCCAGTTGCTCTCCATGGTTCCCATTGGCTCCCAGTGACTCCCAGTGGTTCTCAATGGCTCCCAGTGATTCCAAATGGATCCCAATGGCTCCCAGTGACTCCCAGTATCTCCCAGTTGCTCCCAGTTGCTCCCAGTGGCTTCAGTAGCCTCACGAGGCTCTCTCTGGTGGAGGGAGTTGAAGAAACAGCAATCACCAGATAATAGACATTCAGGGCATGTTTAAGTGCTGGAAAGGTTCCGTTTGTGCCCCGGTTTGTGCCCCGGTTTGTTCCCCAGTTTGTGCCCCGGTTTGTCCCCGGTTTGTGCCCCAGTTTGTGCCCCAGTTTGTCCCCGGTTTGTCCCCGGTTTGTGCCCCGGTTTGTTCCCGGTTTGTCCCCGGTTTGTGCCCCAGTTTGTGCCCCGGTTTGTCCCCGGTTTGTCCCCGGTTTGTCCCCGGTTTGTCCCCGGTTTGTCCCTTCCTCCCGTGCGGGTCCCGGACCCGCCCATGGCAGCCCATCGCTGTCCGGGGAGCTGCTCTGGGCTCTGCTCCCGCTGCAGGTCCCCGCGGCTCGGTTGGAGTTCCCGGCGGCAGGAGAGGCTGGGGAAGGGCAGCAGGTGGCAGTGCGAGCCCGCGGAGGAGCCATGGCCAGGGGACAGGGGACAGGGGACACCCTCGGGGCTTTGTCCCCAGCCCCTCCCCGCCGTGCCCCTCTCCTGCCAGTGCCCAGTGCCGGCCGAGGGCGTGAAATCCTCAGCTCGCTCTGGAAAACCCTCCTGGGCTGCGGGTTCCGGCTGGAAATGAGGTGCCAGCGCTCCGCGTGAGCCTGCCCAGGGCAGCAGCTCGGGTCTGGGAAGGCAGAGGTGCCAGGGAGCCCTGGGATCAGCGGGAATCGCGCAGAGGCTTGGCCTCCGAGATGCTTCCCCTCGCTCAGGAGGCTTTGCCTTTGCTCTGTCCCCATTGGGGGCAGCGTTTTGTCCTTGTGGACCTTCCCAGCTCTGCATGCCAACCTCGGTTTGAGTCTTCTGGTTTAGGGTTGGGGTTAAGGGTTCTGGTTTTAGGGGCGAGGCAGACCCGTCAGGAGCTCCCCAGCCACTGCTGGGTGGGACCTGCGGGGTCTCACTGGGGACACTGAGGTGACAACGCAGCAGGAGCACAGCTCTGGGGGGCAGGGAGGGGCACCCTAAGCACAGACACGTGGCCTGCTCCATGCTGGAGCTTTTCCCATCCCTTTCCCATCCACTTCTCCATCCCTGAGCGCATCCGGGAGGCACCACAGGCTCCAGTGTTGGATCTGCTTCCAGACAGAAGCTGTTAAGTGGGGGACAACCCCCTTTGTTCAGAAGAGGCAGCCCTTCCCCAGCCCTCCCTGGAGCTGGGAGTGTTCCCTGGGAATGTTTCCTGGGAATGGCGTGGATGAACGCCCCCATCCCACCCTGCACACGCCAGCCCTGCCGCCCCAGCCCCGGATCCCACCCGCGCTCGCTGCTCTCCCGCCGAGAGCCTTTAAAAGCTCTTTATTTCCAAGCACTGCTCAGCAGGGAGCCAAGCTGGGTCCTGCCAAGTGTTAAATGAAATAATTAAAATCCCCACTCTTCTCTTCCCCCCTCGCGCTCCTCTCTCTCCCCGTAATTAGCTGGGAAAAGTGCGGGAGGGGATGGGGAAAGGGAGAAGGAGAGAAGGCCTTCTGCAGGCTTCCTCCTCCTCCTCCTCCTCCTCCTCCTCCTCCTCCTCCTCCTCTGCCTCCCCAGAGGAACCACAAAATGGCTCTGCAGGCCCTGGGTGCTGTCAGATAAATCCCAATTATCTCCCTGCCAAACAGGATTAGCAGGAAGGCAGCCAGGTGGGATATCAGCCTGGCAACAGCAGGAGCTGCCTGAGGAGGGGGTGACTGACAGCTGTCAATCATCTCCCAAAGCAGATTTTTGGGGTGTTTTGGGCTGGAATCAGGAGGCAGAAACAGGAAGGGATTTAAGCTCAGGCTGCTGCTGGTGCCGTCCCTTCCCCGAGGGACTGGAGGGTGTGAAGGTCCTGCTGCTTCCTGCATCTCCTGCGGGTTCCAGGCTCTGGGAACAGCAGGATAATCCCTCCCTGCTGCCCCCAGCCCCTCCTGTGCCACCTTTGGCACTGGCAGAGTCACCCTGGCTGTGACAGGTACGCAGTCAGGAGTGGCACCAGCAGCTCGGAGCTGCCTGGTGACCACTCACAGCCAGGGCTGGCTGTGCCCTGGGCAGGAGGAGGAGGAGGAGGAAGGGGAGGAAGGCTGTGGGTGCAGAGGGGATGGTGGGCAGTGGCTGAGGGATGAGGGGTGAATCCATCCAGAGACAAATACCCACGTTCTGGGCAGGCAAACCGCCCTGGATCCCTGGATTTGCTGTCCCCAGCTGCCCCCTCCTGAGCCAAAGGTGGCTCCTATGGCCTCTTTTGGCTTTTACGGCCTTTTTTTTTGGTTTTTCTGGCCTTTTCTTTGGCTCCTATGGTCTCTTTTGGCTTTTACAGCCTTTTTTTTTTTGGCCATTACATCCTTTTTGCTCGGCTCTTGGTGGATTCTCCCGCCTGGCGCTTGATTCCTCACGGACACTTCCCAAGTTGTGGGAAGGGCTGGATGTTCCTGGCGGGCAGAGGGAGCAGGTGGCACACGGGGCGTGGCACGGGGCGTGGCACATGGGGCGTGGCACGGGGCGTGGCACACGGGGTGTCCCTGCTGTCGCTGTCACCAAAGAGGTGACAAGGACTTGGCAGCTGGACGGGGCCAGCTCTGGGGACATTGATGGACAAAAAATGCCACCCCGCACACGGAGGGGCCGGGCAAGCATCAGGGGCATCAGGGGAAACAGATCCTGGGCTTGCCGAGCCCCATCCCAAATCCTCACAGGATTTGTCTTTGCCAGGAGGATGAGGAGCCGATCTGTCCCATCCCAAATCCTCACGAGAGGCACAGTGTTTTGTCTTTGCCATGTTCTCTCTTTGCCATGTTCTCTCTTTGCTGTGTTCTCTCTTTGCCATGTTCTGTCTTTGCTGTGTTCTCTCTTTGCCATGTTCTGTCTTTGCTGTGTTCTCTCTTTGCCATGTTCTGTCTTTGCCGAGTTCAGTGTTTGCCATGTTCTCTCTTTGCCATGTTCTGTCTTTGCCATGTTCTCTCTTTGCCATGTTCTGTCTTTGCCATGTTCTCTCTTTGCCATGTTCTCTCTTTGCCATGTTTTGTCTTTGCTGTGTTCTGTCTTTGCCATGTTCTGTCGTTGCCATGTTCTGTCTTTGCTGTGTTCTCTCGTTGCCGGGAGGATGAGGAGCCCTGATGTGTCCGTGCTGTTCCCATCCCTGTTCCCCCCGGGCAGGGTTTCAGATCCAGGATAAGGCCCAGGACAGGGCCTGGCTTTGCACAATTCCCAAAGGGAATCGCGGGCATTTGCATCCTCCCCGCGCGTGTTTTCACATGCAAATCAGCCCGATACAGGCGGCCCTTTCTGGCCCTTTCTTCCCGGGTGCGCGGGGCTCGCTCCCCTCCAGCCATCGGGGGCCGCTCGGAGGGGCAGCCCCGCGTGGATCTGAGCAGCCTTTGTGGGTGTGTGAGGGGAATGTCCCAGGGGTTCTCACCCCTCTGGCCCATCCCTGCTTGGGATGCAGCGCCTGGGATCTTTGGGATCGCGTTCTGCCAGGCAGGTTTGAAGAGGAGCAATCTCCAGGATGGGACTTGGATTTTTTCCCCCTCTTTCCTCTGCTTCTCTTCTTTCCTTTTCTTCCTTTTCTTCCTTTTCTTCCTTTTCTTCTTCTTTTTTTTTTTTCCTTCTTCTGGATGCTCCCAGCCCCCAGAGAGGAGCAGGGGTGCTCTGTGGGGCAGCTGGGGGGCAACTTGTGCCCATCCCAGAGGGAGCTGCAGGCTCCTGGAGCCGGGGGTGCCCCATGAGGACCACCCAGCATGTGGGAGGGGAGGCTGGGTGGGTTCTGTAATGTTTGTGTCCCTCGGGCTCCAGGTGGATTGCCAAGGTGAGGGGAGGATCCTTGGAAGGGCTGGGAGGGGGAAGCTGTGAGGGTGATTCTCCCAAGTTGTTGCCGTTTGGAGGAGTGGGAAGCAGGAATTCGGTGGTTAGCAGGAATTCTGGGCTCTCTGTGACCCCAGGACCTCCCTCTGGAGGGTTTTTTGTGCCCAGTTCCTTTCCCTGGTGAGGAAGAGCCCGGCTGGGGTGGCTGAGAGGTGACCCAGCAGGTCCTGGTGGCCCAAATGTTGGGGTGCCAGGGGCAGCAATGGCCCTGCTGAGCCCTGAGCTTGTGTGTTGCCAGGAATGCTGTCCTGCCTGTGCCTCCACTGAAGGGAGAGCAGAGCGAGGTCCTGGCAGCCTGGAATTGGCGTGTGGGCACCAGGAATCCCTGCCGGGGGCTCACCCCTTTGTTGGGCCCTTGCTTTCGGCGCTGACCTCCCTCTGCTTTTCACTCAGCTCTGCTGGCGGCTCCTTCCCCATCCCGGCTGGCAGCATCCTGCCCGAGGGAAGCAGGGAGAGGGCAGGAGCCCGCAGGGAGGGGGAACTTCATTCCCTGGGCTCCCAGCGCTTGGTCCTGGTCCCTTTTCCCGGCTGGTTTTGGAGGGGGCTGCACCCAATCCGTGCCCCTCTCTCGCCAACAACGTCCGAAACCAATCATCCTCGGGATTTGTTTGTGGCTCCCCCGGCCCCGGGGGTCTCCCGGGGGGCGATGCAGGCCGAGGCCGGGAGCGCATTCCCCGCCCTCGAGTGCGCGGAGGGGTTGGGCCGGGGCGCCGAGCCCCCAACCCCTCCCACCCTTCCCTGCTA
>VZTN01020299.1:382-17033 GCA_013400515.1 Erpornis zantholeuca | reverse complement strand
AGGGTGGGCACAGAGTGCCAGGGACAGCCCTGAGCTGTGCTGGCCTGGGGCGGGCACAGAGTGCCAGGGACAGCCCTGAGCTGTGCTGGCCCAGGGTGGGCACAGAGTGCCAGGGACAGCCCTGAGCTGTGCTGGCCCAGGGTGGGCACAGAGTGCCAGGGACAGCCCTGAGCTGTGCTGGCCCAGGGTGGGCACAGAGTGCCAGGGACAGCCCTGAGCCGGCCCCTCGCCCTGCTGGCAGGTGTGTGGCTCCGACGGCGTCACCTATGCCAACGAGTGCGAGCTGAAGAAGACGAGGTGCGAGAAACGCCAGGAGCTCTTTGTCACCAGCCAGGGAGCGTGTCGGGGTGAGTCCCTCCCGCGCCGGGGAGCCACGCCTCTGTGGGCGTGTCCGTGGGCGTGTCACTGGGTGTGTCACTGGGTGTGTCCCCAGCTGTGTCCCCTCAGGACAGCCACCCCTCCTGTCCTGCTGTGTCCCCATGTGTGTCCTTGGCTGTGTCCCCTCAGGACAGCCACCCCTCCTGTCCTGCTCTGTCCCCAGCTGTGTCCCCAGTGCCCTCTCCACAAGGACACCAGGAATTGCCCACTGGGGCCACCCCCTGTCCCTCCCCTTTGCCATCCCCACTCCCCTGTCCCTCCTTCCCTGGCCGAGGGTCGGACCTCACCTCCTGTTCCCAGCACCTCCAGGAGGATCCGCGGGAACGCCGCCGGATGCAGGCGCCCGTGGCGGGTGCCCGAGTGACCTGTGTGTCCCTGTCCTCCCCCCGCAGCCCTGGCCACCACCCCGCCACCCCTGCTGGTCCCTCACTGCAGCCAGACCGTCTACGGCTGCTGCCCGGACAACGTCACCCTGGCGCTGGGCGTGGGAGCGGCCGGATGCCCCAGTGAGTGCCACCGAGGGGGCACCCAGGGACCTTCGGGGTGGGCTGGAGGAGCGGCTGCAGGGAGGAGTTGGGGTCTTGTCCCAAGGGAGGTGAAGCTGAGGAATTCCCGGCTGAGGAATGCTGGGATATTGAAGTCAGAAAAGCTGTCCCAAGTGGTGGCACCTCTGCGGTCACTGCAAAATGCTGTCCCTAGGTGCCACCTCCGCGGGGTTCTTGGGTGTTTCCAGGGATGGTGATTCCACCATGCCATGTCCCAGTGCCTTCTAGCCAACAAATATTCCGTAATATCCAACCTAAACCTCTCCTGGCACAACTTTTGATGTCTTTTCCTCTGGTCCTGTCCCTTGTCCCCTGGGAGAAAGGACTGACCCTGGCTGGCCACAACCTCCCACTGCTGGTGGTGCTCCCGTCCTTCCAAAAAACCCCAAGACAACTTCCAGGCCCAAATCCCCTTGGAATGCTGGAGGGCAGGGTGGTGGAGTCCCCTTGGGATGTCCCCAGAGGTCCCTCCAGGGCCATGCTGTGCCCTCAGTTCATTGCTGGACTCGGGGATTTCCATCTGGAAGTGACAGGAATATTCCATGGTGGGAATTGCCTCACCTGGGGACCTTCCAGAGGCCACCCCGGGCCTGGTGACAGGCGAGTGACCTCCTGTGCAGGAAGCTGAGCTGGCTGGTGCCTCATTAATATTTATCCCATAATTATCCAAGCATTTTGAAAGGCTCTCCACAGCTGAGGTTGTGGCTGCCCACAGGGGGAAACACATCAGCCTGTGACTCCTGCTGTTCCTGGGCTGGGATAATGGGAAAAGCAGCTGGAGAATGGGAAAAGCAGCAGCTTTGGGGCTGTGTGGGGTGGGCTGGGAGCTGCAGGAGCTGTGGGGATGTTCTAGGGGATAACAGGGATAATCCAGGGGGATGCTCCAGGCAATGGGAGCATTTCCAGTGATGATCCTTGGGGTTTCCGATGGAAATCCTGCCCCAGAATCCATGGATTCAGCTTCCCCACTGCCTGGAGCCCCAGTCCCACCAGTCTGTGTCCCACCCATGTCCCTGGGTGGGCAGCAAAGATCCCTCAGGGGGCGATGACCACTTAAGGAGCAGCTGGAATGCCCCAGGACAGGTTTATCCACGCACATTCCCTGTCCCTGGTGTCCCTCTCTGTCCCTTTCCCGCCGGGACAAGGACAGCGTCTCCCCATCTCTCTTTGGCTGCCTCCCTTCCATCAAGCTGCTCGTTAATGAATTAATAATCAGCCTCTAATGGCTTCCTTCCCTTTGATGCTAACGAGAGGGGAGCTGTCGATGACAGCGGGTGCAGCCCTGGAAGAGAAGCGCCGGTGGCACCCGGTGGCACCTGGTGGCACCTGGTGACCCGGGGGTGTCCCTGCTGTCCCTGCCCTCAGGCACGTGCCAGTGCAACCCCTATGGCTCCTACGGTGGCTCCTGTGACCCGGGCACGGGCCAGTGCTCCTGCAAGCCCGGTGTGGGTGGCCTCAAGTGCGACCGCTGCGAGCCTGGCTTCTGGAACTTCCGCGGCATCGTCACCGACGGCCGCAGCGGCTGCACCCGTGAGTGACCCCCGGGGAACGGGGAGGGAATGGGGAGGGAACGGGGATGGAACGGGGAGGGAATGGGGAGAGAACGGGGATGGAATGGGGACAGAACGGGGAGGGAACGGGGAGGNGAACGGGGACAGAACGGGGACAGAACAGGGATGGAACAGGGACAGAACAGGGAGGGAACGGGGACAGAACGGGGACAGCACTGCCCCAGAGTGGGACAGGAGTGGGACACTCCCCTGAGTGGGACAGGGATTGCTTTTCCCCATTTCCCACCCTATAACTGTGATTTTTCCCCATTCCCCACCCTATAACTGTGATTTTTTCCCCATTTCCCACCCTATAACTGTGGTTTTTCCCCCTTTCCCTCCCTATAACTGCACTCTTCCCCTTTCCCGCCCTGTGCCAGCCTGTCACTGTGACCCCGTGGGCTCGGTGCGGGATGACTGCGAGCAGATGTCAGGGCTGTGCTCCTGCAGGACTGGCATCACGGGCATGAAGTGCAACCAGTGCCCCAACGGCAGCAAACTGGGCACGGCTGGCTGCGAGAAAGGTCCTGGATTCCCATAAAACATCTGGGATTTGCCGTCCCATAAAACTGGGATTTTGGTGTCCGAATGATTGGGATTTTTATTCTTCCATAATTGGGATTTTGGTTGTATAATTGGGATTTTGGTTCCTGTGTAATTGGGATTTCGGTTCCTCTGTTTGGGACTTTTGTTCCTCTATAATTGGGGTTTTTGTTCCTCTATAATTGGGATTTTGGTGTCTGAATGGTTGGGATTTTTGTTCCTCCATAATTGGGATTTTGGTTCCTCCATAAATGGGATTTTGGCTGTGTAACTGGGAATTTGGTTCCTATAATTGGGATTTTGGTTCCTGCGTAATTGGGATTTTGTTTCCTATGTAATTGGGATTTTGGTGGTTTAATTGGGATTTTGATTGTTTAATTGGGATTTTAGTTCCTATATAATTCGGATTTTGGTGGTTTAATTGGGATTTTGGTTGTTTAACTGGGATTTTGCTTCCTGCATTGGGATTTTGGTTGTTTAACTGTGATTTTGCTTCCTGCATTTGGATTTTGGTTGTTTAATTGGGATTTTAGTTCCTATATAATTGGGATTTTGCTTGTTTAACTGGGACTTTGCTTCCCGCATTTGGGATTTCGCTTTCTCTGTGCATTTGGGATTTTTCCTCCTGCATTTGGGATTTTGGCTGCCATATCATTGGGCTATTTTCACCTCTCACCTCCCTGCAGACCCCTCAGCCCCCAGGTCCTGTGAGGAGCTGCGCTGTGACTTCGGGGCCTCGTGCGTGGAGGCCAACGGCTTCGCCCACTGCGAGTGCCCATCCCCGCTCTGCTCCGAGGCCAACACCACCAAGGTGTGGGGACAGCACCTTTGGGGGGCTCGGGGACGTTTTGGGGTGTGTCTCCCCCACAGAACCAGGCTGGGGTTGTCCCCTGTCCCACTCTGTGCTGGCACCTCTGAGCTGCTCCGTCCCCCCACCCGTGCCCCAAAGGAGACCCCAAAAACGCTGCCAGCGTTTATAGGGCCCCGTTCCCGCTGCTGGGAGGGGCCCAGAGGTGCAGCCCCGGTGCCCCCTGTGCCCCCCAGGTGTGCGGCTCCGACGGTGTCACCTACGGGGACCAGTGCCAGCTGCTGACCATCGCCTGCAGGCAGCGCCAGCACATCACCGTCCAGCACGTGGGGCAGTGCCACGGTGAGTGTCCCCTGGAGAGTGTCCCCTGGGCAGTGCCAGGGTTAGTGTCCCCTGGAGAGTGTCTCCTGGGCAGTGCCATGGTCAGTGTCTCCCAAGGCAGTGCCATTGGGCAGTGCCATGGTCAGTGTCTCCCAAGGCAGTGCCATTGAGTGTCCCCTGGGCAGTGCCATGGTGAGTGTCCCCTGGAGAGTGTCCCCTGGGCAGTGCCATGGTCAGTGTCCCCTGGGCACTGCCAGGGTGAGTGTCCCCTGGAGAGTGTCCCCAGGCAGTGCCATGGTCAGTGTCCCCTGGAGAGTGTCCCCTGGGCAGTGCCATTGAGTGTCCCCAGGGCAGTGCCAGCCCCCTGTCCTGGCACTGGCCGTGGCTCTGGCTCCCCCTGTGCCTCTGTCCCCCCCTGGCACAGCCTCTGCCCTCCCCAGGCTTTGTCCCCCCCCTTCCCGGTGCCACCCCCACCTTTTCCCCCTCCTCACCTCCTGTGTCCACCCTTTGCAGAGTCCATCCCCCACACGAGCCCCTCCATGGCCCCCACGCCACTGCCCACGTTGCCCCCGGACCGGCTCCTGCTGCCCGTGCCCCCTCGGGCCACCACGCCAGCCCCAGAGCCCACAGCGGTGGCCACCAGCTCCGCTCCACCGCAAGCCAAACCCACGGAGCGAGGCCACCCCACCACGAGGCGTGTGACAACAACCAGGCCAGCCACCACGGCCTGGGTCACCCACGGGGTGCACAAAGCCACCATCCGCCCGCTGGCCACCGCGCCCGTGGTGGTGGCCACCGGGCAGCTGGGCTACGGCGAGTCCGGCAGCGCCGAGGGCAGCGGGGACCAGGACACGGGGAGTGGTGGCGACCAGGAGTCCAGCGGGGCAGGATCTGCCGGTGAGTGCCACCCCCGGGGCTCCACGGGGTCACCACGCGGGCAGGGTGGGTGGCACTGCCAATGTCCCCTCAGGGGTGGCACTGCCAATGTCCCCTCGGGGGTGATGCCTTAAATGGCTCCCTAGGAACAGAGAGCAGGCAGGGATAAAGGAATCAAGGAGGGATTGATTGGAAAGGCCTTCAGAGGTACACTCTGGGCTCCAGAGGCTCCTGCCTCAGTGCATCCCAACATGGACAAGGACAGCTCCCGAGTTCTTCCCACTTGGATCTCAGCATCAATTCCCCAAGCAGGACCCAGGCAAGGATGGAATTTGCCCAAGCTTGCCCCCCTGTCCCCAAGATTGTGGTTTGCAGTTGTTGGGCCTAGGAGGGTCTGGGTGTCCTTGGAGAGCTGGAGAGGCTTTGTTGTGTGTGTGTGAGCATGAGAGAACAGCACTGAACGAGCTCCAGGGAACTGCAGAGTGACACTGGGCAGGGCAGGGCTGGGAAAATCTAAAAGTTAAAACCCAAGGGATCAGGGGATGGCGCCGCCAATGTCCCCTCGTGGGTGGCAGTGCCAATGTCCTCTCGTGGGTGGCAGTGCCAATGTCCCCTCGCTGTCCCCCAGGGGAGGAGGAGCTGCAGCAGGGCCAGGTGACAGCCACGGCGCCCATCGAGAGAGCCACGTGCTACAACAGTGCCCTGGGCTGCTGCTCCGACGGCAAAACTGCTGCCAGCGACGCCGAGGGGAGCAACTGCCCGGGTGAGCTGGGCATGGGGGAAGGGCTGGGCAGCATTTGGGGTCAGGAGCTGGGGGTCTCTCAAGGGGGGGTGGCACAGAGTGCTCTCCAGGTGAATTTGGGGATGGGGAGGGCTCCGGGGTCCCTTTGGGGTCCAGAATCAGGGATCTTTTGGGAGGGTGACACAAAGAGCTGCCCAGGTGAATTTGGGGATGGAGGGAAGGGTCTGGGGTCACTTTGGGGTCCAGAGTCAGGGATCTTTCAGGGGGATGGCACAGATCCTCACTGAGGTCTTCCCTTGTTCCTTGGGGTTTCCAGAGGGACATCTCCTTTTCCTCTGGGAAAATGGCACTTTTAACCCCTGAGGGATGGTGCCTGTGTGAAGGGAGAGGGGAAAGGGAAGGAAAAGGAAAAAAGGAAAGGGAAAGGGAAAAGGAGAGGGGAAGAGAGAAGAGAAAGGAAAATGGAAAGGGAGAAGGGAGAAGGGAAGGGAAAAAGGGAAAGGGAAAGGAAAAGGAACTCCCTGTGTGGTTGCCACAGCAGGATCTCTCCATCCTCTGCCTCCCCAGGAAGAGAGCCACCCCTGGCATTCCTGGCGCAGTCCCAGGGTGGTTTGCCAGGGCTCCCAGGCCTGCCTTTCCCCGTGCCAGGTGCCCCCCTGGCCCTGTTTGGCCCTGTTTGGCCCCGTTGGCCCTGCCGTGCCCCGTGTGGGCTCCCCGGGCCGTGCCATGTCCTCTAACGTGTCTCTCTTGTTGCCCAGCGGTGCCACCCGGAGCTCGCAGGATCCTGTCTGGTAAAAGCCACCGTGTCCAGCCTGGTGTTTGCCATCTGCCCCAGCACTAACCCTCCATGGCTGCCCCATCCCATCCCTTCCAGTCCCATCCAGACTAACCTGGCGCTGGCACTACCCCCATGCCACCATCCCTCCTTCCCAGGGACACTCCCAGCTCCTCTCCTTCCCCCGCTGAAAGGTTTTGTCTGGTGTTCCCTCCCTCTCCCAGCCACCAAGGTGTTCCAAGGAGTGCTGATCCTGGAGGAGGTGGAGGGCCAGGAGCTCTTCTACACCCCAGAGATGGCTGACCCCAAGTCAGAGCTCTTTGGGGAGACTGCACGGAGCATCGAGGGCGCTGTGAGTTCTGCTGGGATGGGCAAGGGAATCCTCCAGGGTTAAGGGAAGGGCAGGATGGAGGTTGGGAAAGGCCTCCTGTGGCTGTCCCCAGTGCCACCTGTGCCTGCAGATCCCTGTCTGTCCCCAGTGCCACCTGTGCCTGTCCCCGGTGCCACCTGTGCCTGCAGACACCTGTCCCCAGTGCCACCTATGGCTGTCCCCAGTGCCGCCTGTGCCTGCAGACACCTGTCCCCAGTGCCGCCTATGGCTGTCCCCAGTGCCACCTGTGCCTGCAGATCCCTGTCTGTCCCCAGTGCCACCTGTGCCTGCAGACACCTGTCCCCAGTGCCACCTATGGCTGTCCCCAGTGCCACCTGTGGCTTCAGATCCCTATCCGTCCCCAGTGCCACCTGTGCCTGTCCCCAGTGCCACCTGTGCCTGCAGACACCTGTCCCCAGTGCCACCTGTGGCTGCAGATCCCTGTCTGTCCCCAGTGCCACCTGTGCCTGTCCCCAGTGCCACCTGTGCCTGCAGACACCTGTTTCTCCCCAGTGCCACCTGTGCCTGTCCCCGGTGCCACCTGCCTGGTGCCACACCTGTGATGTGCCCCTGGCCCCCTCCGCTCACTGTTCCCACATCCAAGAGGAAAACAAACCTGTGGGATCAGGAATGGATCCCAGCTGTGACCAGGGGAAGGTTTGGGTGGCCCTGGCTGTGGCAGAGCTGTCACCAAGCTCTGCCATGTCACCACGTCCTTCCCACAGTCCCAGGCAAATCCCACAGCATCCCAGAGGCAGCTTTGGGAAGCAGGGAGGTATTTAGGATACAGAACAAGCTTTTGTAGGATTTTCCTGAGTGCCTGAGCAGCTTTCCATGGATTTGGGAGAGCTCAGGAGGACTCAGATGCTGCATGAAGGAAAATCCTGGGATGAGCTGCGAGGTGGCTCTGCTCCAGCTCCTCCTCACCTCAGGGATGGTTCCTTGTCCCACTTTTTTCATGGATCTCACTCTTCCCTTTGCCATAAAGAACAGGGAGCTGCTGGAATTGGCCCAGCACAGCAGCCCCCATTCCCTCCCTGGCACTGGGATGCTTGAAACATCATGGAAGCAAATCCCAGCCTGGCTGAAAGTCAGGATCTTTCCCTGGATCCCCATCCCAGGATTTCCCCACTAAAACAGTGCTGGTAACCCAGAAAAAGATTTCTTTTAGAAGAAATCAGCACCAGATCAGTCAGAATTGTTCTCAGGTTGAAAAAAAATTTAAATATTACAGTTGGTTTTGAGAATGTTATCTCCTTGGCCAAAGAGAATTTCTATTTTGGGATGTTTTTCATAGTTTATGTTGTACACAGACACTGAGGATTCCTGCAGCTGAACAAGGCTGGAAGGATTTCTCTCTCTCTCTCTCCTTCCTTTTTATTAATATCTAATCTAAATATCAAATCAATAAATAAAAACAAGCCATAAACTCTTGAGTTTTGTTAGCAAAACTGGGAAGGAAACTAAAGCCTCACCTCATCAACAAACCAGGATGTTCCCTTCCCTCCTTGCCCCACAGCTGGATGAGCTTTTCCGTGCCTCTGACGTCAGGAAGGATTTCAGGAGCATCCGAGTGCGGGACCTGGGGCACAGCAGCGCAGTCAGGGTCATCGTGGAGGCTCACTTTGACCCAGGTAGGGCCATTCCCAGCAGGAATTCCACCTGCAGGAACCTGTGTGGGGAGGAGAGGGGAAGAACCATCCCAAAATTCCTGGGTTCCGTCCTGAAGAGTTTCGGATGTGAGCAGAGCTGGGAGGAGCTGATCCTTGAGGAAGCTGGGAGTGTTTTCCTTGGGAAAGGATTCTTTTTCTTGGGAAATGAGGATTATTTTCCTTGGGAAAGGATTCTTTTCCTTGAGAAATTAGGATTCTTTTCCTTGAGAATGGAGGATTCTTTTCCTTGGGAAATGAGGATTATTTTCCTTGGGAAAGGATTCTTTTTCTTGGGAAATGAGGATTATTTTCCTTGGGAAAGGATTCTTTTCCTTGAGAAATTAGGATTCTTTTCCTTGAGAATGGAGGATTCTTTTCCTTGGGAAATCAGAACTTTTTTCCATGGGAAATGAGGATTCTTTTCCCTGACAAATCAGGATTCCTTTCCTTGGGAAAGGAGGATTCCTTTCCTTGAGAAAGGAGGATTCTTTTCCTTGAGAAAGGATTTTTAGCTTGGGAAATGAGGATTCTTTTCCCTGGGAAAGGAGGGATTTGGGTGGGAAATTTCTGTTGGAATGTTCACTCTTCCTTCCCTCCTTGCCCCACTCCTGGCTGGGATCAGCCACGTCCTACACTGCTGCCGACATCCAGGGAGCTCTGCTCAAGCAGATCCGAGCTTCCAAGAAAAAAGCCATCCTGGTGAAGAAGCCCCAGCAGGAGCACGTGAAATTCATGGATTTTGGTGAGTCCCTGGGGCTGTTCCAACCTTGGTTTAGGCTTTCAAAATTCCAGGGGGGCTCTGCTGCTCCTGGCAGGGCTGGGGCACCAAGCCAGGCAGTGCCAGGGCACACAGGAATCATGGAATGGTTTGGGTTGGGAGGGACATTAAAGATCCATCAGGACCATGGGCAGGGATCTTCCACCATCCAAGTTACCCTAACTCCAACCTAACCCTAACTCGTACCTAATCCTAATCCTAACACATACCTGACCCTAACCCATCTCTAACCCTAACCAATACCTAACACCAACCAAAGCCTAACCCTAACCCAAATCCAACCCAAACCCAACTCAAACCTAACCCAAACCCAAACCCAATCCTAACTCAAACCTAACCCAAACCCAAACCCAAACCCAAACCCAAACCCAAACCCAACTCAAACCTAACCCAAACCCAAACCCAAACCCAAACCCAAACCCAAACCCAACTCAAACCTAACCCAAACCCAAACCCAAACCCAAACCCAAACCCAAACCCAACTCAAACCTAACCCAAACCCAAACCCAAACCCAAACCCAAACCCAAACCCAACTCAAACCTAACCCAAACCCAAACCCAAACCCAAACCCAAACCCAAACCCAACTCAAACCTAACCCAAACCCAAACCCAAACCCAAACCCAAACCCAAACCCAACTCAAACCTAACCCAAACCCAAACCCAAACCCAAACCCAAACCCAAACCCAACTCAAACCTAACCCAAACCCAAACCCAAACCCAAACCCAAACCCAAACCCAACTCAAACCTAACCCAAACCCAAACCCAAACCCAAACCCAAACCCAAACCCAACTCAAACCTAACCNAGAGCCGGCCCCGAGGCCGCGGCCGTGGCGGGCACGGGGAGTTCGGGCCCCGGTGGCCCTGGCACGGGCAGGAGGAAGCCCACCCGGCAGCCCCCTGGCACCAGGAGACCCCCCCGGCCCTGCGAGTCCCACCCCTGCCTGCACGGGGGCACCTGCGAGGACGACGGGGACACCTTCACCTGCAGCTGCCCTGCGGGCAAAGGAGGGGCCGTGTGTGAGAAATGTAGGTGATACCCCAAAAAAAACCCCAAATTCAGGGCTTGAAGTGTCACTTCTCACCCTCTGCCCTAGGCAGGGATGCCACCCCTCTATGCCAGCTTGTTCCAGATGGGATTTGAGCATTTGAAAAACCCCAAATTTAGGGCTTGAAATGTCACTTCTCACTCTCAGCCCTAGGCAGGGATGCCACCCCCTATGCCAGCTTGCTCCAGCCGGGATTTGAGCATTTGAGAATCCCCAAATTTAGAGCTTGAAACATCACTTCCTGCCCCCTGAGCAGGGATGCCACCCCCCTTATGCCACTTTCCTCCAGCTAGGATTTGGGCATTTCCAGAGCTGGGAAACATTTCCCCTCAGAGGGGACACCAACCTCTTCCTGGGCAGGAAAACATTGCCAGCTCCGTGCCAGGCTCTCACATTGCCCCATCTCCTCCCAACCCCGCAGCCATCAGGTACTTCATCCCCAGCTTCGGGGGCAAGTCCTACCTGGCCTTCAAGATGATGAAGGCTTACCACACGGTGAGGATTTCCATGGAATTCCGGGCCCTGGAGCCCCAGGGGCTGCTCCTCTACAATGCCCAGAACCATGGCAAGGATTTCATCTCGCTGGCACTCGTGGGAGGCTTCGTGGAGCTCAGGTGAGGGGGATTTGTGTCCTGAGAGGTCTCAAAGTGGATAAAAATCAGAGGATTTTGGGGTGTAGATGGGGTGGTGAGGGAGGTCATTGCCTCTTTTGGGCATGGTGGAGTTTGGGAGGTGTGGGAGGGTGGAGGCTTGGGGTGAGATCTTTGTTTTTGTTGATGGAGAAAGAAATGCAGAGAGGGAGGGGAAAAGGGAAGGGAGAGAAGTGCCGGAGTTGGGGTTTTGTGAGTTCAGAAATCCTAGTTTTGGGATGGGTTTGGAATGAGGGGAGGGGGAAGGAAGAGAGAGAGAGATGGAGGGAGGGAGAGAGAGAGGAGGGATGGAGGGAAAGAGAGAAGGGAGAGAAGGAGAGAAGGGAGGAAGGAGGGAAGGAAGGAGACAAAGAGGGAGAGGAAGAAAGGAAGGAGAGAAGGAAAAAAGGAAGGAAGGAGGGAAGAAAGGAGAAAGGGAGGGAGAGGAAGGAGAGAGGGAAGGAGAGAGAGGAAGAAGGGAAGGAGAGAAAGGGGGAGAGAGGGAAAGAGGGAGGGAAGGAAGGAAGGAGAAAGGGAGAGAAGGAGGGAGAGGAAGAAGGAGAAGGTCCCCAAGCGCTCCTGGTGCCCTGTCCCCCCCGGCACAGCCCAGCTGGCACCTCTGGGCACCGACACCGCCCTGTCCCCCCAGGTTTAACACGGGCTCCGGCACTGGCACCGTCACCAGCCGGGTGCGGGTGGAGCCAGGCCGCTGGCACCAGCTGGTGGTGACGCGGAACAGGCGCAGTGGGGCCCTGGCCGTGGATGGGGAGCCCCAGGTGAGCGGGGACAGCCCCCCGGGCACCGACGGCCTCAACCTGGACACTGACCTGTTCATCGGGGGAGCGCCCGACGACCAGATGGCACTGTGAGGGTGGCACCGGGCCGGGGGGTGGCACTGGGACGTGGAGGTGGCACTGGGACATGGAGGTGGCACTGGGATGTGAGGGTGGCACTGTCCCCATGAGAGTAGTACTGCCCCTGTGAGCGTGGCACTGTCCCCATGAGAGTGGCACTGTCCNGGCACTGTCCCCATGAGAGTGGCACCATCCCCATTAGCGTGGCACTGTCCCCATGGGTATAGCACTGCCCCATGAGGGTGGCATTGTCCCCATAAAAGCGGCACTGTCCCCATGAGTGTGGCACTGTCCCCATGAGTGTGGCACTGTCCCCGTGAGTATGGCACTGTCCCCATGAGAGTGGCACTGTCCCTGTGAGGGTGGCACTGTCCCCGTGAGTGTGGCACTGTCCCCATGACGTGGCACCATCCCCATGAGTATGGCACCATCCCCGTGAGTGTGGCAGTGTCCCCACGAGTGCAGCACTGTCCCCACTGCCCCATGAGGGTGCCAAGGCAGGGCTGGCTCCCACCTTGGACTGAACCCTGGCGTCTCCCCGCTGCTGCCCACCCTGGCGCTCCGAGGGCGGTGCTGCCCAGCCCCACAGCCCAACCCCACAGCCCAGCCGAGCCTCCCACCGCCCCTCGTGCCCCAACCCTTCTCCCTCGTGCCCCCAGGGTGGCAGAGCGCACGGCAGCCACGGGAGGCCTGCGGGGCTGCGTGCGGGTGCTGGGCATCAACAACCGCGTGTACGACCTGCGCGAGGGCGCGGGCGATGTCCTCTACGGCAGCGCCGTGGGCGAGTGCGGCAACGACCCCTGCCAGCCCAACCCCTGCCACCACGGCGGCGTCTGCCACGCCAAGGAGGCCGAGATGTTCCAGTGCCAGTGCCGCGATGCCTACACGGGTACGGGCGCGGGCACCGCGGGGTTTGCGCCATCCCGGAGGTTTTGGGGTCGTCACGGAGGGTGGGCATGGTTTGGTGAGGGTGATAACTTCAGGGGGCATTGCGGAGATCAGCGTCAGGATCTGGTGGTTCTCATGCCCCAAATAATGCCCCTTTTAGGGGAGGTAAAATGGCGTTTTAGGGGTGGGTTCTGAGGGCATTGTGGGGCACTGAGGGCGCTGGAGGTACTGGGGACACTGAGGGCACTGGGGGCACTGGAGGTACTGGGGACACTGAGGGCACTGGGGGCACTGGGGGCACTGAGGGCACTGGAGGCACTGGGGACACTGAGGGCACTGGGGGCATTGGGGGCACTGGTCTGTGCCGGTGGCCACAGCTCGGTGACAAGTTGCCCATCCTGCCTCAGGGCCCACGTGTGCCTTCGAGAGGAACCCGTGTGAGCCCTCGCCGTGCCACGTCTCTGCCACCTGCCTGGTGCTGCCCGACAGGGGAGCCCTGTGCGCCTGCCCCATGGGCCGCCAAGGCGACTTCTGCGAGCAAGGTGGGCCTGGGGCTCCCCCGGGGCAGGGTGGGATCCCAGCACTGGCATCCCCAGCCTGGTGAGACCTCTGGGGCGTCCTCCCTGCCCCGTGCCCCTCACCGTGCCCGCTCTGTGCCCAGTGACGGAGCAGGACCACTCCATGCCCTTCCTGCCCGAGTTCAATGGCTTCTCCTACCTGGAGCTGAACGGGCTGCAGAGCTTCGTGCCCGACCTGCAGTGAGTGCCAGGGATGGGGGCAGGAGGGAGGGAAATCCCTGAGCGTGGTCAGGGCATCCCTCACCCGGCAGGGGTGGCATCAGTGCCGCGATGCCTACATGGGTACGGGCGCAGGCACCGCGGGGTTTGTGCCACGCTGCCACCCCAGAGGTTTTGGGGTCGTCGTGGGGGGTGGGTGAGTGGGTGAGGGTGATAAATTCAGGGGGGTTACGGAGATCAGCGTCAGGATCTGGTGGTTCTCATGCCCCAAATAATGCCCCTTTTAGGGGAAGTAAAATGGCATTTATGGGTGGGTTCTGAGGGATCCCAGAGCTTTTGGGGTCATCACGGAGGGTGGGTGGGTGGTGGATATTGTCCAGTGAGGGTGATAAATTCAGGGGGGTTATGGAGATCAGGGTCAGGATCTGGTGGTTCTTGTGCCCCAAATAATGCCCCTTTTAAGGGCAGTAAAATGGCATTTTAGGGGTGGGTCCTGAGGGATCCCAGAGCTTTTGGGATTGTGGTGAAAGGTGAAGCCATGGCTGCTGAGGGCCATAAATTCAGGGGGGGTTGTGGAGATCAGGGTCAGGATTACCCCGAGGGAGATGGGCACGGAGAAGCTGAGCTGGGAGAGGTTCTCCATCCTCCTCCTTCCCTCAGGAACAAGATGTCCATGGAAGTGGTGCTCCTGGCCAAGAACCCCAGCGGGATGATCTTCTACAATGGCCAGAAAACTGATGGCAAAGGGGACTTTGTGTCCCTGGCACTGCACGAGGGGCACCTGGAGTACAGATACGACCTGGGCAAAGGGGCAGCCGTGCTCAGGTGAGCCCTGCCTGCTCTGGGCACCTTCCCAGTGTTGTTTTTGTGGCTTCTGAGGGCAGAGCTCTCACCTGGGAGCTTTCTTTTCCCTTTTTTTCCCTGCCAGGAGTAAGGAACGGGTGCCCCTCAACACCTGGATCAGTGTCCTGCTGGAGAGGAGTGGGCGCAAGGGCATCCTGAGGGTGGACAACGGCGAGAGGGTGATGGGGGAGTCCCCGGTGAGCTGGGGAGGAGCTCGGGGAGGGCTCTCTGGGCACCTGGGGGAGGAGTTCTCCCAGCTCTCCTGGCTTTTGAGGGTGTGGAGGAGTGGGGAGGATGCAGGATGGGAGCTCCCAGCCTCTGCTGCCTCCCTGTGCCTGCACACAGAGGTTTCAGGGGTGAGCCCCCCGCACTCACATGGAGCCCCCAGCCCTTATTTCAGGTTGGGACAGGTATGTGAGGCACCCGTGGGTGAATAATTAGGAGGTGTCGTTAATTAAGGGGTGTCAGGAGTCCCTCAGCACAGGGAGAGGAGCTCAGGGAGCAGGGAAAGCCTCGTGGTGCTGCTGCTGCACCCATGGGTGCTTCCTCTCCTCTCCTCCCAGCTGGAGCTCCCCTCTCCAACTCTCCCCTGTCCCTCTGTGCTTCTGTCGCTGCATTCCTTGGGGTTCCTTCCCTCCTCCTTTCCAGCAGGGAAGCTGAGAAGGCAGGAAAAGCCTGGCTTGGCTGCTGAGCTCATCCCTAAACCCACCTGGAACTGCAGAATTCCTGCAAAACCAGGGATTTTTCTTCCTCTCACTCTCCTCTTTTTAAGCTGCTCTCCGAGCGAAGCTGATCCCTGGGTAGCAGTGCCCCTCCTGCCACCCCTGATTCACATCCCTGGGTAGCAATGCCCCTCCTGCCATCCCCTACCACCCCTGATTCACATCCCTGGGTGGCAGTGCCCCTCCTGCCACCCCTGATTCACATCCCTGGGTGGCAGTGCCCCTCCTGCCACCCCCTGCCACCCCTGATTCACACCCCTGGGTGGCAGTGCCCCTCCTGCCACCCCCTGCCACCCCTGATTCACATCCCTGGCTGGCAGTGCCCCTCCTGCCACCCCTGATTCACATCCCTGGGTGGCAGCAGGGGTGTGGCAGCCCTGCCTGTTTCGATGTCTCCCCACTGATGTC
This sequence comes from Erpornis zantholeuca, assembly GCA_013400515.1. NCBI lineage: Eukaryota > Metazoa > Chordata > Aves > Passeriformes > Timaliidae > Erpornis > Erpornis zantholeuca. The sequence continues at coordinate 1,563 of VZTN01020299.1, read as the reverse complement.
CCTTTTTTCTCTCTTTTTTTTCTCTCTCCCTTTGATTTCCCTTTGTATTTTCCCCTCCCCTGCTGTCTGGATCCCAGAAATCCCGGAAGGTAGGGATGAGTGTGACCCTCCCACGCCTCCATCTCATCTGCCATTGGCACCTCGTTCCTTTCTTTTGTGTTTTCCATGCCCCACCCTGTCCCTTTAGGATCCCTGTAGAGCTCCTCATTCCCTTTTGTTTCGGGAGCATTCCAATCCATCAGATCATTTTATTTTTGTTTTAATCCCACAAAACATTAGCTAGTGATCCATGTCACCCCATCTTTGCTGTGGCCCTGGCTCCAGCCCAGAGAATTCCCAGGAATTCGGGGCTCCAGCCCCGAATTCCTGGGAATTCTCTGGGCTGGAGCCTCAGCTGGGATTTTCCAGCAGGGTGACAGCAAGGAGGGAATTTTCTCCTCCCAAAACACCACGTGGGGTACAGGAGAACCTCCTCAATTCATGGGATGCAGGAGAACCCCCTCAAACCTGGAGCAGCCAGGCTGGATCCCTCTGGAATGCAGCTCTGGGAGGCTCAATTTGGGTTTGGCTTCCCAAGTCCCTCTCCTGCCCTGAGGGTGCTGGAACAGCCTCTCCCCAAAATCCAATCCATGGGAAACCTTTCCCAGGTGCCTGCTGGGGGTGGGAGCTCGCAGTCCTTGGCACGAGGAGGTTTCCTGGAGGCTCCATCTGTAAAAACCATCAATAAAACATCATCAAATCAAACATCATCAAATCAAACCCCATCAAATCAAAACCCATCAAATCAAACGCCATCAAATATCCCAAATTAAGGGAGCCACGAGGATCATCCAGCCCAGGACAAGCAGGGACCACCCTGAGACCTTCTCCATGCTTCTCCCTGTTTCCCCAGGTGCCTCACATGGTGCTGAACCTGAAGGAGCCTTTCTACGTGGGGGGAGCCCCGGATTTCTCCAAGCTGGCTCGAGCTGCTGCCATCTCCAGTGGCTTCGAGGGAGCTGTGCAGAGGGTGAGGTCCTGGTGGGCAGCCCAGGGTCCAGCTGGGAGCTGTGGTTCCTGCCCTGGGATGGACCTGGGAGCTGTCCTGGTGTGTGGAGCACACCTGGTGGGGGACAGGAGGGGAGCCTGGGGGCATGGGAGCGTGTGGGATGGATTCCCACCTCAGGGATGGATCCACACCT
>VZTN01020296.1:48971-127211 GCA_013400515.1 Erpornis zantholeuca | reverse complement strand
AACAGAGAGCTGTCTATTCACCTTGAGCTGTTCAGTATAATTTATAACAGAATTAGATATGCTCAAATGGTAGGAATGATGGCAGGAAAAGACAGAGCAATGTGCTTCAATTTGTGGCAGATTTTTTTAGTGTGGAAGAATTGAACAAATACTGAGAAGAGGAATAAAGGTTGTCAGTATCTTAGGACAGAGACAACCTTTCAGGGAGAAGAAGAGGCTCTGGAACCATAAGGGGTAAGAAATATGATTTCATTACAAGCAAGTATTGGGTCTATTTTTTAATTTCTGGTCATTCCAGGTTTTTGATATTCATAAAGATATGTAGTTGTATGTGAAGATCTGTTTAGTGATAACAGCACAAAAATAGCAAAATAATCTGTGCTCAGCTTTTTTAATAAAGCTACAAGAAAACAGTGTGGCTTTATCTGTACAATCTCCCATACCACAGACACACACATAAAATCAAAAAAGAAAATTTGAAAATGTAGCCTACAGCTTCTAAATGAGATCAAATTTTTGAAAAATTGCTAGCAAGTCTATGGGAATACACATTAAATACTGCAGAATGTTTGGTGCTGCATTTCTGGATATAATAAAATATCTATATACAGAAAAGGAATTAAAACCAAAAAAATAATTATTTTGCCACCAAAGGGAGCCAAACAGATCCCTGAAGCCTACTTCAGATCATATTTTCCAGCTAATCAGTGTGCAGACCATTGGTATATTAGAATGTATTTTGTGTATGTGTTCAAAACTAAGGACTACACTATCACTTTTAAGAATAGAAAACAAATCCTGCAAAAGGATTTTCCTGTTATTTTACTTTGGATCAGGGCAGTGTGTGCCCCTCTCTTGCAGGTGCTGGAAGATAATGTCACTGTGGACAGATGCCATACCCCTATGTCATATCAAAAGACACCCACACCTGCACACACCCACACCCAGCCACACTTATTTTAATTTGTAGCTCATGTCCACTGAAATATTCAACAGAAGATGCTGTGTGATCAAAAGTGGGTAAGGGATGCATTTCTAACTTTTTTTACCTACTGCTGGCAATCACTAACTCCATGTGTTTGTCAAGGAAGCCCTTGCTTAAAACATTCCTACAAATATCGGTTTTCCATTACTTAAATGCAGAAATCAATGGAATACAGAAAATGTGCACATTCTGTCTTTGTCTGCATTAACTGAAACTATTAACTACAGTCTCTTCCACTATGTTTAAATTATTTTTAACATGGTGAGCCTTTTCTCTACCTCCCCCTGCTCCTCTTGTCTGCAATCTAAGAGTTTCTGATAGTCCCCTGATCTTCTTGACAAGAAAGCAAGTATGACATATTGCAAGATTTGCAGTTTCTGTTGCAGGATGATTGACACACGGTGGAAAAGAAGCACAGTGTAGAACTACCAGCAAGGCATTCAATAAAATCAGATTCTGCTTTTCATAGCAGATATTTTACAAGTATTGGATTGCAAGATGTTGTGGAACTGGTTAACATCGCACAACTAACTATATATTACTACCTGACTTTATGTTGCTCAGATAGAAGCATCTGAAATTTTTCCTTGAGTACTTGTAGAGTCTTATCTTTTCCCTTGAAAGTCATGTTATTTTTTTTTATCCTTTATTAGGATTTGTGTAGTGTTCTGTGACACTGAAGTAAACAGAGCAGAATCTACAATAAAATGTAGATTTTTGTTTATGAATATAATCAAATCTACAGAAATATGCAGACAGTTTCAACAGTTACTATGTAGAGGTACATGGAAGAATATCAAAATATCTGGCTGCTTTAATCTGAGACTGATTTAAAGCCCTGTTTGGGATTGACACCTCACCTAATGATACAATCATATAATAATAGGAATTGTGCTCATAAGAACAGTTCATATCTTTCAGCATCTGCAGCTGTTCCTAAGAACTTGATGGGCCATGTGGCTTTGGAAATCCATGTAAGCACAGGCTCAGCCTGTACATCCACTCTTGAGGGCACAGAAGGTCTGAGGAAACCCACCCTGAGTTCCTCTGGTGTATACTGAGTACTTCTTCTGGTATTATGGCATCTGTGCCTGCCACTGCTCCTATTTTGTTCTCATTAACTTGAATTCACTTTGCACTTCCAACATTTGACCTCTGCTTATCCCAGTCGTAACATTTTTGTCTTTGAAAAGTATTACAGAAGTCTCTCCGCGTCCTTCTTAAGCTATAATGCAATTTAAATGAGAAATTATTGTCATCTGGCTTTAGACAATGCAGGATCTGTTGTAGGTCTATACTAAATATTTTTCCATGACCTTATCAAAGTCAATCAAGCAATGACCAAAGCACATGCTTTTCTGATTGAAGTGCATGTGGTTTACCTTTTGCTTCCATTTTACTGGTACTCCATTTAAAATTCTTGATCTCTCATCAGCCTCTCAGAGTTCTTTATAGATTGTGTTGTTACTGTAGTTGTGCAACATAAAACAAATGAAAAAAAATTCCTATGCATAAAAAGATTTAAGAATAACACAGCAAAATCATGACAAGAGAAATTGTTCAAGGTAATGAACACAACAATGAGATTTTGAGTGTCTTACAAAATCTGGTGTTTAAACTTTCAAAAATTGCTGCATATTGCAACTTCTTGATATATGACCCTAGAGTAGGCGGGAGACTAATATCTGGAAATGAATTACTTGTGTGAACAGCTTCTAGGAAACTCATTAAATTGATTAATCAATGTAATATTTTTCTCATCTTGTAATTATGATCTTAATAATTTTATTTTTTTGGGCTAAACTACAAAGTTCAAGCATTCACTAGTTCAGCTGATTCAGAGAATCCACCAAGATGCTTCTGAAAACCTTCTATGGGCTGACTTGGTCTTGCTTCTCTTCTTTATGGCTTTTACAGAAACAAAAGGCTTTCTTGTGCTAGAGATCATGCAAAATAACATGAAGAATCTTCTGGACTTTCCTTTTCTTTCTAAGACCTTGTAGTTTGTGTAAGCAGTCAGTATCAGTCATAGAAATGTCCCACAGATTGTAACAGGAAGAAGGGTATATCATGGCATAATTTCCTTTGTGCTATCGTGTGAACTGTGCAAAGCTGACAATTCCTTTCCCAGTTTTAATTACAGAGACAGTAATTACCTGCATTGTATGCATTAAGTAAAATAGTCACAACTTTTAAATTAATGTTTAACATCTCACAACTCTATTAGAAAGGCTTGCATATTTAGTTAGATCAAATAAACACATGAAACATACTCAAATTAAATGCAATAATTTGACCAAAGACACAAAAAAACTCCACAAAAATGAGGTAATACAAACGGGTTCATAATGACTGCAACTCAAAGGCAGTAAATTACAAGAGATGCAGTGCATTAATTGAACCAAGAAGTTTATTGATATCCTTGGGAATCAATCTTGTTCTTCTGTGAACCCTGACTGACCCTTAGATTACAAGTTCTTGCTTCATGTCTGGTGTAGGTATAATACATATCTTTGTTGAAATAATTAATGTTGAAATACACTTTTCTTTTTCTTTTCTTTTGTTGTTTTTTTTTGTTTTTTTATAGTGGGAAAGTAGTTTCCAAGTCAGAACAGTGCAGCTCCTATCATTAAAATTTCATGAGTTATGACTTCCCTTGGTTTTGTTTGAGTTGTGAAAAAGCAGTACCTGGTATTGTATTCCTCTGCTTAATTACTGGCATTTTCCCTAAGGAGTTTCAGTAACATTTACCTTATATTTCTAACATACTTTCATCACAAGGTGCTTCTGCTTGCTTGCAGAGATGCAAGAACTACAAAACTACCACACCAGAGACTATAAGGGGAAGAAATCAATGGAAATCCAGTCTTTTAGGCTCTGCTGCTGTGATCATTAATCACTTTCCCTTACACTGTGAGAAAAAAAATAGTTCTAAATTTATTTTAGTATGGAATGCTAATGAGCCATTAAGAAATGCACTTACTTCTCTCTGTTGAATATGATGAATTCTTTCCTAACGGTTTCCAAGCACTGCTGCAGGTGTACGTTCTTTAAAAAACAGCATGAATAGATTGATTAAAAAAGATGAGAAATCATAGACAAAAATCACAACAACACAAACAACACTGAACAAAAAGGCCTATGAATGAACACTATCAAGAGGCATTTTGAAGACTCATTAAATTGGGCTGTGATAGCACAATCAATCTCATTCTTTTGGAAGAAGTTCCCCACAAAGAATTCCTGAGGATTTTTACATCTGATAGCTCTAGGAAGAACAGCTTGCATGAACATTCAAAATCATTAGGAGTCGCAACATAATGTAAAAATCCTCACTGGAATGATAATTCAAGTCTGGAAATTATTATTAATCTTCTCAGTACTCTTGGCTGTTCATACAATGCATCTTTCTACATGGGACACGTTAGTCAAGAGTGCAAGAGACAGCTTTAACACATTTATAAATAACAAGCCTTTTCACTGCATACTTTTCATTTTTGGTAGTAGTAGTAGTGAATAAATACTCTTTGTAACTATCTGTCCATGTGTGGGAAGTGTTTGTAGCAACTGGCAACACTTTTTCATACTTTGAATGAGCATCTGTGATAAATATTATTATGCCTTCAACATGTTGTCATTATTTGACTGAAATAAATGGTTGCTTTTCATCTTGCTTTGGAGATGATTTATGCAATGTATAAAATGACAGACAGAGAGGTTGAGTCTATTTTCAGAGGTGAGAAAGCTGGATTTAACTGAGTTTGCCTATTAGAGTGTAAACAAAATGCCAGTGACTGCAGCCAGAGGCCCCATCTTACCAGTGGGCAGGTTTCCTTGGCTCCATCTTTGGATTTGTTTTTGGCGAGTCGCTTTTTCTTTTTGTGGAGAGGCTTGGACTCTAAAATCATTTCTTCAAGTTCAAATGTGGGATCACAGTTCAGTCTTCCTTTCTGGTACAAAAGGATTCAAAGTTACTCTTTGAAGCATCGTTGTGGTTTTTTAGTTTGCTTGGCAAGTGTTAATAGCAGTAATAATGAACCAGCTCCTCAATCACATCTGTAAAATGAAAACTGTCTTTTTAGGCCTGGAGTGATGCTCAAAGTTTAAATAAGGGAGATAAGAAAAAATCATATTATAAAGCAATTATACAGAGTTAGATCCACTTCCTAGTTATAAACAGATACATTTCTAGAGACTAAAGTTATGTTACTCCAGTGAGAGAGGTTAATCTGGACCGGGGTCTTCATCAGAATATCTGTTAGTGCTGTAGAGCACAAATGGTACCTGTAATAGCTCAAAAGAGATGGGAAGTACCTCTGAGACCTTGTTGAAATCTGATTTTCTGAAGTATTGCAGTGGATTCAGTTACTTAGATGCTGTCCATGAGAACAAAGGAAGGAACAAGCCTGTTTTGGTTAGCAGCATATATATAAAAAAATGGTTCACACTATTAGAGAATCCCAGGTTGGAAAGGATCTCAGGGATCATCTGGTCAAACTTTTCTGGGCAAAACCACAGCCCCCAGTCTGGACAAGATGGCCTAGCAACCTGTCCAGCTGAATCTTAAAAGTGGCCATTTTTGGGGAATCCACCATTTTCATGGGCAGATTGTTGTTACGAAAAATTTTGCTCTTGTGTCCAGCTGGAATCTTCCCAGAAGTAACATGTACCCAATACCGCTTGTCTTTTCCATGGGACTCCCTGTAAAAAGGGAGTCTCCATCTTTGCAGCTAATCTTTAAATAATGGGACATGGTGATAAGGTCTCCCCTAATCCTTCTGGTCTCAAGGCTCTACAAGTCCAGTTCTCTCAGCTTTTCCTCTTATGACCAGTTTCCCACTCCTCTGATCATCTCTCTGGACTGTCTCCAGCCTCTCCACATCTTTTTTGTGCAGTGGGGACCAAAACCAAACAAAGTATTCCAGGTGTGGCCTGTCAAATGCTGAGTAGAGTGGGGCAATTGGTTCTTTATCTCTGCTGGTGACTCCCTTGTTGATGCAACTCCACATCCCGCCAGCTTTCTTTGCCATGGAAGCACCTTGGTCACTCACTTTGAGCTTGCTGCCCACCTGGACCTCCAGAGGTGATGGAGCTGTTCCCCAGCTGGGTAGATCCCTCCCTGGCCTACATCCCTGGACTACATTTCCCAGGTTTAAGACCTTACACTTGTTCTTGTTGAACTTCATAAGGTTTTTGTTAGCCCACTCCTCCACAGGTCTTCCTGCAGGGTGGCTCTCCCAAAGTGTCCACTTCCCCATTCAGTATGGTATGATCAGGGAACTTCCTCAGGGCACAATTGATCCCACCATCTACATCACTTGATAGGGTATTAAACAATGTTGTACCCAATATCGATCCCTGGGGCACCCCACTTGTGAAAGGCTTCCAGTTTGAGAAGGAGCTGTTTTCCACCTCCCTCTGTGTGCAGCCCATCAGCCAGTTCCCCACCCATCACATGGACCTGTCTGTACCACAACACATCGATTTCTCCAAAAGGAGCCTGAGGCAAACTGTATCACAAGCCTCGGAGAAATCCAGGTAAATAATGACCAGCAGTCGCCCCATATCAACTGAGCAGGTTCCTTGGTCATTGAATGTGATCAGGTTTGGAAAGTACCATTTGTCCTTGGTGAATTTCCCAACTATGTGTTTCATTCTAATCTATTATTTCTTTTTCTATCCACTTTATTAAAATTTTCCTTACTCATTACACACATTACTTAAATATTCTGGATTCTCCATAAAAAAATATTACGTTAATTTGTGATGCATGAAGCAAATTTTAAGATTCTTTGAATCTTAAAGTACCAGGAAGTCCTTTAAGAAAAATTTGCAAAAAGTTTGAATTGTGCTGTGGAAGATGTTAAAAGCAGCCTGTTTTCCTCTGGGACTTCTGAGAGTTCAATCACACCATTGTCACTGTCAAGGTGGAAGCACTAAAATAAGTCATATATGGATGACAGATATTTTTAGCAACCAAAGACACTAGGCAGTAAAATCACATCAATTGCTTGTATAATTTGTGTGTCATACAAGGAAACATTTTGTTTAGAGATCATTCCATCATTTTTATTCCTAGTGAATTCTGTATAGTTGGAGCATAATATTTAGATATCTGATGCTTTTCCTGCATATTATCCAGCCAGCTTTAGTAAAATGTATTTGGTTTTTATTAATGGCAATTTATAGTTTGTTTATACTTATTAATAAATAAATATTTCCTTAGGTTTCATCAATATCAGTTCCTTTCTTGACCATGCGTAGTTTTGAGATTTGTATGAGTACTTAAAAAATATATCACTTTAATTCTGAAGCTTTAAAAATAAAATTAAATTATATTTGAAAAAACCCTACTAATAATTTATGACTCCAATCTGAATATGAAGAAACTATATAAGCCACAAAGAAACACATGTGCTAGTTAAGTAACAACTATGTTTATGGAATCAAACTATAAGGGAGAAATTAAGCTATGGGATATTGCTGCCACAGGCCTCCCATGTGCCCTCTTAGCTGCAGAAGGCAGACAGGCTCCTGACAGTCATGGCAAGCTGTCAAAATTTATAAAACTCTCTATTTTCAAAACACTCCCCAGGTCACAAGGCCCCAGTTCAGTACTTTCTAAACACTCCCCAGCCTCTCACCAAAGGCTGAAAAACAAAAAATATTTTGTCGTGTTGTCCCAATTAATCAGTGAAAGTTTTGCTGGTGCAACAATGAGAAAGTTCTTGGAAAATGTGTGACCAAACTTGGTCTCATGAAATAATAAACTTCTATAAAAAGAAATGTTATGCTAGAAAAGATACTTTGATTCTCACCTCACACTTATCAATCAGGTGAAACAAGCCCTGGTCGATATCAGACTCTTCACAGAAAAGTCTGGTAGAGCTTGTAATGGGACTTTCAGTTTAATCTGGATAGATAAATGAAACACTTTACTCCTATTTCCTTTTTCATGTAGAATATTATTTTGCTTCAAATGATACAGATTTTCCCTTAGGTTTTATAGATGCCTGCCAAAACACAAATAAGGTGAATCCAAATGTGATAAGAAAAGTTTTCTTTGCAGAATCTGAGTCTCTTGGATGCCCAAGTATGTTGTACCTTTGGATATGGGAAAATGGATCTCCCTTACAAAATACTGTGTTGTGTTTTCCACATGGCAACAGTTATGGATTAAACTTTTAGCTGGGAGTAGGAGGTCTAAATAATCAGTGGAGTTTTCCCTGAGAAGTCAGTGCACACCTCTGATATCTCAAAAAGCAGTCTCCACTCATCTTGTAGATCCACACTACCAGGAGAATGGAGTTCACAGTCCACCAGGCCAGGAAGGAGCTTTGTTCTGCAGTGCTTTGCTTAGGGCAGTGACCTGAGAAAGCGTAGGGGAGGATCCTGGCATGGCATAGCAATTATTCCAGCTGCTTGGACATCAAGCAAGAGGGAAAGACTCTTGGCCTGGTAGATCTGACATTCACCTCTCCAACTTTGATCTTGCAGTAGGATTGAGCTACAAAGTTAAAGGAAGGAATTTCCCCACAGGTGAACATTACCCTGGAGTGCCTGTAAAAGAGGCCTGGCTTTCCCTTCTCCTGTTGCACTAGTTACCTGCCGTACTCCTGGTCTTTCCCCCAGTTCCCTGAGAGAGGTTTGCTTGCCCACTCACAGCTTTTATCTCCTGCAGAATGTTGCTTTCAGAGAGGCTCTGGTCAGGTGCCAAGAAGCCCAGCCAGCAGTGTCTCAGCAACCCACCTGTCTATCTTTGTTCCATTTGGCAATGCTCTCTCACCTTCAGCTTCTGAAGGTTTGGATCCTGTCCCCATCATGTTTATCATGGACTCTAACATGCACCTGGATGAAGACAGGGTTTACCTATTCCACCTTCCTCATCTTTATTTACAGTTGCATAAAAAAAACCCCAACAAACTGAAACAAACCTTGGTGTGCTACAGATATATTGTTTGGAGAAGAATTATATTGTGATATGACTTAAAAAAGTAAAGCAGCATATTAACACCACAGTCATTGCTTTTTATTCATGGCCCTCAAATACATTTAACTTGTAAATTATTAAAATGGAAATACCCAGAAAATACCAACAAAATGGGACTGCAGTAAAAAAGAAACCACAAGATTCCCTCACACAATCTGCATGTTTTATTATAAGAAACTGTTTATAAAGGGAATAGGTCAGCCTTTTGGAACACTATTTTTTAAGTGAAAAAGTAACAGCATACTGGGATGTTAAAAAGCTTTCCAAAGGCTATTCAAATGCCTAACTTTCACAGCCACACAGTCTTCTTGGTTTTCTTTGGCTCAGAGTTAACTCTGACAATCATGTGCTCTAACAGCTGAAATGCAAAGTCTAGAAGTTTTCTTTTTTTGAAAGAGAACAAAAAGTGAACCAAGGTTAATTAGTTTTTGTTGTGATCTATTGAAATCAGACAAATTTTCCCTTAGCCGTGACTGAGTAAATGAAAGTAGAATCCAAAATCGCTGAAGAGCAATAAATACAAGCATAAACAAGTAAAATAGCAGTGATAATTAAAGCCAGAATTTACAAACACCATTCACCTGGAATATTGACTTACGTTAGGAACAAAGCCTGGGGTCACAGCTTTCTCTAGAACAGCATCCCAGTTGACATCAGCTAAGTATGGAGAGTTTTGGATGTCTGCAAGGCTTGAAAGGCGGCACTCCGGGTCCTTAGTGAGGAGCTGGGATCAAGCACAAGGCATTTTCTAAGGGACTGGTTGCCATATATAAGAGTAAATGTATCACACACATAATTGTATGATACATATTTTTAAGTAAGAAATAGTCTAGGGAATCTTCTAACAGATGCTAGCAGTCCCAATTAAAAAAAAAAAAATTAAAAGTAATAGTTCATAGGATATGAGGATAATTTAATTGCCACCAGATGGCTGTTGCAGGCATGAAGTGTATAAATGCATTAGTAACAAAAGTCTGTTTACAAATACACAAGAGCCCAAGCAAAATGAAACATCACAGTTCAAAGCCACCCAACAATTTGTATTTTGCCTTTAATTTTTTGGATGATACAGTTACACTGAGCATCCTGGCAGCAATTAAAGTCATCCACCTCACTGCTCTATCTGTTCAACACTAGGTTGCTAATTGCTGCAAAAGACATATTTTTTTTATTACTCTATTCAGACATTCACAAATATTTACTGTTCAAGTATCAATACTGATGATCTGAAATACCTAAAATAGACAGATTATCTTTGCAGTGTAGCCAGACAATTAAAGCAAGCAAAAACCTGGGATTTTAGGAAGAAAACAATTTTTAGGGTTGGATGCATTCAGAAAGAGCCCTGTCTTGTAGTTTAGCAATGTTTACAGCAAAGTGGTTTGGCTTTTTTTATTGCCACTACAGCACCATGAGACAGGAAGTGATACAGCCATTTAATTTCTAATCTCCCTTTCTGGAAACTGCAGCAGAAATTCAGAGGGCAGAGTGGTCCTTCCTTCCCTGTCCCACTTGCCTATCCACAGCTGGGGGGAAATGGGGCCAGGGCACAGAGGAGGAATTACTGATACCAAAACTTTTACTATCACTGGTGAATCAGTTTTAAAATAAAAGAAATATTAAATTTTTACTTCTTTGAAGCCATGAAAAGCCTGAATCTAAGCCTAAGAATAAAGCACCTTCTGAAGAGAAAATACTGCACCACTCACATTCAGAACAGCCTAGAAATAAACCCCGCTCTCTTATCCTTAAAATGTTGAATACCTAATGTGTGTGCTTGTGATGCCTTTTCCAGTATTGGAGGGGCTTCTGGAAGAGAACAGAGGACAGAAGGTATTTGTGTTTTCTTACCTTTTTCAGTAGTGCTATCATGCCCTTGCACCATGCAGATGAGTAGTGAACTCTTTCTATCTTGAACATGTTGAGTATCTCATCAATGGGGGTGGCTGAATGAATTTCATAGGGCCTCTGGGATAAAATTAAATCAATATCAAGTCAGCAACAATGGATAAAAGAGTGCAGACAATTCACATTTTACTGAGCTCAGGATTGTTTATGTTGGAAATATCAAAACCACAAAAACATCTTATAACAATTTTGAGTCTAATCCTTCGCGTGTGTGTTTTTCTTTAGTTGTAATGAATATAATTACTCATAGATGCATTTCCTCTGCAAATTTTTCTCTCATGAAAGGAAGTATCACTTCAAATGAGATGAATAAATAATTTTTTTCCTGGGGCATCCTATCTGAATTGTGGATTATTTATTATTTTTTGCACTAGTGATCAGCTCTTGTGACCTAAACTGGCAAAATCAAAAAGAGGTGTCTGAAAGGAGCTTTGTCATCCTGATTTTACTGAGTAGTAGATAAAGAAACTAAAAAATGCTTACAAAAGTCTGTGTCAGAATCACAGTAAAAAAGAAGACTCTGAATCTTTTTCCTTTGCCCTTGTTTAAAATCCAAAATTAACTCATTACATGTATCTACTGTCATGTGTTTGCAGGGCCTAAATTCTTCTATAGATGAAGAACAGCCCTGGGTTTTGCAGTGCTTTGTTCATGAAGTTTGCTCTGATTTATCTTTTATAAAATGCAGAATTTGGAAACAAAAGTACTACATATAAATCTATATTCTTGTTATTTTTGGTGCACATACTTGTATGTTTGAAACAAGTTGCTATAATTATACTTAATGTATTAATGTATTTTTGTAAACAAGGACAGAGAGTGGATTGTTTGTGAATTAATTTGTACCCAGCAGGTGATAAATATGTGATATGAGATCTGCAGCTAAATGCCATCCTAGCAGCAGTGTGCAAATTAATGCATCATAATTCATAAACAACATAGAGTTACCTATTAATCCAATATCCTGAACAGCAAAGGGCAGACACTCATCAGCTTGACTAAGAACTGAATCATGCCTTGACTTATGCTAGTATGTACTGATAGAAGATTATAATTTAAGAATATTTCTAGGTGTTAGTTCTCTAATCTGTTAAGGAATTGGAGTCACTCTTCATAAAGACCCAGGACATATTCTTATTCTGGGAAGATTCATGCACATATTTAACTTTGAACATATGTATGAAACCAAGTCAATTCCAAGGCACTGGGGTGTTCTAAATGTAAATTCAAGGAGGGCTTAAATCTTTTTGCTTTGATTCACATTAAGTTATACTGTTGTCATTTAGCTATACCATGTCCATATGAATTCAACAGGACCTAAATGTCTGGTCTAAATACATAATTTTCTTGAATTGGTTTCAAAATTGTCATTAGAAATAGTCTGTCGTGCTTTTCCCTACCTAAGGTAATGTTGCCATAAAACGGTTATTAAAAATGCAGCCTTGAGATGCTTTCTGCCACCTAGAAATAACCTACTGCTGACTTGACTTGATATAAAAATGTGGTCAATAGGATCATTGAGGCACAATGTACACCAATTGTTGAAAATGGCAATTAACTTTAAAAACAGCAACTATAAAAAATTGTAAATCATTAAAAGTTTTTCTGTCAAGGATATTTCTGCCCATGCCTTTTTCCTCACAGGAAGATCCCTGAAGTTTACATTATTTTCAGGACTATTAGCATTCTGTAGTCTTGATTTTTTGAGATTTAAAGAGATTTTAAATATTGTTATTAGTTAATTCAAACTATAAATGGCCATCATAAGTTTGGTCTTTTGAGGCCCTTCATACCTCTATCATCCCTGTTTTTCTGTTTTGTGAAATAAGAAAAAAAATCCGGTTTGCTTTTGTTCATGGTTTCTCTTCAAAGTTTGTTGTAAATTGTTCACACAGCAGTGAAAGTCAGGGAATCCCACCTACTATCTCTTTATCTCTAAGGAATTCATGCTATATACATTTATTGTAGCATTTTACCAGTTGTCTATAGCTCAGGAACAGACACTAGGCATGGTTTGCATCAGACAGTTTAATTACAGTTTAATTTAATGGACTTGGTGAAAAGATTGGTGTTTGTTGCAAAGCTGTATGAATTTGCTTTTTTCTTGCTAGGTATTTTATTCACAGCTGGTTAAGGAGAAAAATGTAAGGAGAAAAATTAGTGAGAAATGTTAGCTCTGCAGTGGATAACCAAAAAATGGTGCAGAGAGCTCTGTCATGGACACAACCTGCTCTGGTAGCTACAGCCTTATTTTCAGCACAGCATTTTGGCTGCCCAGCACTAGGAAGCCAGACATGAGAATGGCTGGAGTGCCTTGAGCACTCTGAGCAGTAGAGGCAAATAAAACCAAAAATTTTCAGCTCAGTGAAAACCATCTCACTTTTACTCATTTTACTTTTACCTATCACCTCTTGAATTCAGACTGTCAGCATCATACACTGTGCACGGTTCCGAGGTGGAAAATCAAATTTGTGATGTTTCTTATTTCTAATGCTCCTTCCTTGCTTGCCTGCTGCCTTTCCCACGCAGCAGCATGAGCCAGGCTCCAGCTGCAGAAAGCCCTGTGTCCTGTGGCTCTGCCCCGTGCCACAGCCCCCTCTTTGCCCAGGGCCGCTGCTGCTGGCACGCGTGGGCTGCTCCAAGCGCCCACCCACGTTCTGAGTGGCAGTGGGGCTGTTTCTGGGGGGACTGTTGCTTTGGGCAAGGAGCTGTGGGAGCCCGGAGGAGCAGGGGCTGCCTGCCTTTGGCTCGCAGCCTGGCATTGCAAGCTGTGCCTTGGTGGCCATCCGCACGGCGCAGCTGCCGCAGATGGGGCTTCCGAGCCCGCGGTTGTTGAGACAGCAACGCGCCTCGGGGTAAGCACATTTCCTCAACCCACTGCTACTTCTCTTGTCATCACTCGTATCAGTTTAGGCCTCGTCTAGTCTAGAAAAATTTAGAAAATATACACCTTTTCCTTGTCTGTCCAGTGATGTAGGCTGCCAAGCCAACTTCTGGCTTGCTCAGCAGCCTTCAGGAGAAAACAAGCAGCTGGCTTGGTTAACTTGAGCAGGTACAGATGGCAACGTTTTTATTTAAAACAAACAAACCAGCAAAAAAAATAGATTCAGTCTCAACTTTGCTTCGTTTGTAGCCAGATTGACTTATTCAGGAAACACTGTATGGATCTTGGTAAATTTATATCCTCTACATAATTTTTTGTTTATTAAAGTCATTTTGTCACATTAAAGCGATCTTTTGTGATTAGTTTTGGAGTTCAGATTTCATTAGCAATCATTCATTGCTCTCCTTTCTTGGAGACACTCACTGGTGAAAGGGTTGATATAAAACCATCAGGATCTTCTCTAAATTTACTGTAAGTGCAGCTAGAACTACTGTCTGTGACTAGGATTGAGGATGGATTGTGCTTATCACTGCTAGGCTTCTCCATTCCAGGAAGAATGTGAGCCTAAAACTGCCTGAGGTTTGAGAACTATGGTAGAGAAAAATTGATAATAATTGTTGGTTTGTTGTTTTTGTGAAGAAAGGTGTTTAATACTCCTCTGCTTTGAGAACTGAAACAGTCTTTGCATGGGAGAGATCTTTGTCTCAGGAGCATGACTTTTGCTATTTCTATGCAAATACAAAATAGATTGGCCAAATTTTAGGCCTTTGAAAAATGTAGTTTCCAAAGTAACAATATGCAGACACTCTGAAATTAAGTTTTCCATCTAAAAATGGGAATAACAATTATGCTTTATTCCTATTTTCCATTATCTGTCATCCAACATGAAATTGTGAAATCTTTGTGGGATGGATTGTCTGGCAAGATAAGGTAGCAGAACTCTGTTAAGTGTCATAATATAAAAAATATTTCTTCCCTTTTAAAAAAGAATACTGCAATGCAATAAAATCCTCTTTCCAAAACAGAAACGAAAAATAATTTAAAAAACCCCAAACAGCTACTTTAGTTATTTCATCATCCTGAAATAGTATCTAAATTACAGTTTTCCTTTAGGAATAGTAAATATTTAAGCCACTGACTGAAATCCTTTGAACCAAAATGGAAAAGAATTTTCTATTTTCTTCTGTGATATTTGACCATGCTCAGGATGATTTTTCATTAAGCTTATTCACATAATTGATTAGATAAGAAACAAATGCACTGGTAGATAAGTATTTTCTATAGTTGGGCCAAGCATCTTAGGATATTGTACTAGATCTCTTATGGTATTAGCCAAGAGAATCAAAGCTATAATAGAGTCTGAAGTAACTCAACTTCTGTTTGAAAAAGAACACTATTGTTTGCAATTCAGCATTATAAAGAGGCTGTTAAACATGAGGCCTTTCCTTAGACAAACTAAGGCAAATTTTCATAATGTATTTGAGTATGGGGTGAAACTTTCCCAAGAGTATTTTCAGCTGGGAAAGAACCAGGACAGCATTCCTGACCTGGGCCTTGTACACTCAAATTTTATTCTGAAGAGTGCACTCAGGGGCACTGCAAACTTGAGACTTTTGTTAGATAACAACAAACTCCATCATTCTTACCCAACCCCTCAGTAATTCAAATGCTGTAATTCCTAGTGACCACCAGTCCACTGGGTACGAGTATCCTGGACCTCCATCCATAAAGGCCTGGAACACTTCTGGAGCTAAAACAGTAAATCAAATCAAATGAAAATGCATTTCATTAAGGTTAGACTATGGATATTGTTTCACAGATGAAAAATGAATAAGGACTCAACAAACTGGCATTAAATAGACCTGGAAGCACAGCGTTTTCAGGATGTAGTTTCAGTGCCTTGTTTCACTGATAACCGTCAGGGTATTCCAAAAGTCAGTAATTTCATATGTTAATTCTTACCTGATTCATTTAAGTTATATGAATAAAATTAAGTAATAGGGGAATTCTTGATCTGAAGTGTGTCTTAGAAAGTTTAAGGTAATGAAAACATTTTATGTGAAAAGTATCTGCAAGTGAGGTGATTCTTCGTGATTGATGGCGGTGTTGAATATAGTGAATCTCATCCTTATTCTACATTTGGATAGAACTAATCAGACAGGTTTAAAGGTATTCAACACAGGAAAATAGTACTTAAACAGAAATCCTGACACTGATTTTATGATGTGAGAAACTGTCATGACTGGAAGAAAACACACTGTCAATGATGTAATGACTTCCATAAAAGTAATTTTTGTGAAGGAAAAGATATTTTCAAAACAAGGATCCACTTGTTTAATTTCAGGAAAAAACCTGTACTACATAATGCTACTGTAGTCTCTTCAGAAAATCAGTTACAAATAAGAATGAATATGAAATGAAATGAAATGAAATGAAATGAAATGAAATGAAATGAAATGAAATGAAATGAAAACTCAGTCATGCTTTTCTAATGATTTGACAGCAGAATCTCAGGGCACTTTCTGAAAACAACATTTTCACTGGAGATTTTCTAAACAACATTGTCCCCAGCCATAACATCATGCTAGATTACAATCACCATGTGAGCCTCTTCTGGCCATGGTACCGAGTCTAATGTACCACATTAGCCCCTGATTACCATGGCCTCACTTTGTGATGTGCACACTGCAGTGAATGATGGTCACACTTCTGACTGGCAGTTTGGGATTTCACTGTTTACGGCATTTAGCAAAGCACCTTTAATACATGGAAAGGCATTACTTTTAGAGGAATTTTTGCAGTCCTTGCATTATGGATGGCAACCAAATAATTTACAACTCCAGACCTGACTTCAGGAAGTCTTCAAAAGCCAAATAGAAGAAGATTTCAGCATGCATTCATTAGTTATGTCAAAACTCTAATCCATAGAATAAAAAGTAGTAAATGTATGAAAGTGGTCTTATACTTTTTGACCAGCAGGACCATGTCCAAACACGTTTGGTATGACATCTGCAGGCACCTAAATAAACATTTTTGCTAGAATACATGCCTTTGGAGAATGGATGACCAGTGGATTTCTGGCAAAGTAAAACTTGTGCTGTGATGCATTATGACATCAATCAACAATGCTGTAAGAGTCATTACCCTGAGTTAACCCTGTCTCACCTCCAGATGATATAGCTTCCTTTGGCAAGCTGTATCTTCATGTGCATTTCAGCTTGTGTTTGCATACTGCTGGTGTGTAGGCACATCTTCCAGGTGTGTGGTCTATCAGATAGGTGCTGAGAGCGTAAGCAGGATTCTTTTTATTACTTGAGTGGATGGATGCACTTAAATTGCACATTAGGCACCAAACTTATATTTTGAATATCAACATAGGCACCTTGTAGTGAAGGTTTGCTTCATTTAGCCCTGTTTGTTATGGTTTTTGCCCACTGTGCCTAGATGATGTACAATATCTCATTACAGAAAATAGCCTTTTGGCATTTTTACTGAGCTATGCAGGTATAATATTGGTTTCACTATTTCTTTTATAGCTTTAACATTTTAATAACGAGACAGATCATTATCTGATTTCTGTGAGGTAGAGGTGAAAGTACTTTATTGATGTAACCTATGACATTGCCAGAATGGTGCAGCTGTTTTGCTAATTTAGTGACTGAGCTATTGACTTATATTGTATTTTATTTTCTTCTAAAAGTTTCAAGGTCAACTCATCCTACATTAAGCAGATCAGCAGAAAATGCTTTCTTTTGCCCTGGAGTTTTGAAGCTGTTTTCTCACCTTAAGCTGATGGCATTCTTAGGTCAGTATATGAGCAGTTAAGATCCTGATTTTTAAATCAGATAGCCCCTTTTTTCCTGCTTCAACAGCACTATTTTCAGTCCATCTGGAATGCCTCTCTGCATTCTATCAGCTCCAGTGAAGCAGTTGTAAATACTCTCTTCCCATGAGGGGGAAACTGGCAGAGGGTGCAATATGATTTGCAGTATCCTATGTACAAGTTTTTTCTCAGGGTGAAATCTCAACCATGTTGAAGCCAAAAGACCTTTCTCTAGTTTGACAAGGCTGGTAAATACCCACTTGTGTCTAAAGGTTTTTTTGAACAGAGACATTGGGTGCGAACAGGCTCCAGGCTGTGTGCAGACTTCTGGAGTTTGCTTGCTCATTCAGAAACAGAGCAGCATCTTACAGAAAAACAGCACACCCTCCAAGTCATGGAACTAGGCACACCCTCCAAGTTCTGAAGAACGAGAGCTGTGAAATACAGGACATAACATTAGGTTTTGCTGCAAGAAATAACTATGCAAGGAGAACCAATTCAGAGTGCAAGTTGGCTCGGGTAAAAGCAAAGAAAAACTCTGAAAGGAAATACGAAATTCTCATTTAATTTCTTTAACATTGTTACTTAAATAGGCTATCTGTAATCTTTTAAAATTTGAACTTGATCCCAGGGTCAACTTGGACAGACATTCTGCAGCCTGCTCTGGGTAGATTCTTCCAAAGGATGATCAGATTTGAGCTTGCCAGCTTGGAGCAAGGGCAACAGCTCTGCCATGCACCCTTTGTGAACATATCCTCTCTTGCCACAACAGATTTAGGATGAGAAGAATACTTCATCATTTACTCCCATGCATCTACATAGGCAGAAGTATTCCGCCTTCAAGAGTTTGTGTGAACAAGAGTGAGAGTACCTGCAAGAACAAGAGTTTCAGACTTTTCCCTCTAGCAGTTTCTACTGAACAAAGGCTTTTCAGGAAAATAAATGGGTTTAATAATGGGTTTGATCCTGTATTTTCTTTTGGCTGAGAGCTGTAGCTACAATCACATGCACCTAGGCTGAAGGCAGTAGATGTTTGCATGGCAATAGCATAAGTTTTAAATAGTGAAGCTAGATCAAGTAATAGCAAGTCTAGCAGCAAGAATGAATTCAAAGAAAAGTAGAGAAGTGTTGCAATTGGTAGATCCCACAGGTCCTCACAGCTCCCCCTGACCTAATTCTTTAATATGATGGAGAACTGCATATTCCTAGAGCTGCCTGAATGACTCAACAGCAGGTCCAGCCTCACTGCTCACCCTTTGAGCAGAGTTGGGCTAGAGGCTCCTGGGGCTCTGCTATCACGAGCCACCCCACAATCCTGTGATGCTAATGAAGCTCAAGCAGCCAGCTTCTCATGGCACATCTGAGTGGGATGACAGAGGCATCTGAGGCCAGAAAGCCTCAATGTGGTCTTTACAGCTTCTTCCTCTTGGCAGTCATCATTAACTGCATGGGCTCTTCACCTCTGCTCTGACACCTGGAAAACTTGTCACCCAGAGTACTGGGAATTTTTAACTCAGAAGCAATGTGGTCTTTTGGTTTGGGTTATTGCTTTTCATGTTTTGCGAAGTGTGATCTGACACTTTTCATGCAGCTTTTTGAAAATGACAAAGACCCTTTAAATACCAATGCCATTCCAAGCTGGGACACCTGTACTAATTTTAACAGAGTAAACTATAAAATCAGGAATGTCTCTGTGTCTTATATAATAATGCATAATTGCACATATTTAACTTTGGCACTAGCCGAGCTAAAAGTCCTTCCATTGTTTCTTTTCTGCATCTATATTTTTCTCTTAATAATACACTTTCAAGATTTTATTGTTTATCTGCTTTGCTTTCTTGAAAAATTACATAAATGAATCCACTTTTGTACTGCCTTGTGTGCTTCAGTGCATTTCTTGCAGTCCCCAATACAAATTTGCATCCAAGATTTTTCCCAACTAATAAATTAGAATAAATCCTCTTCAGAGATGTCTTTTGACGCTTTTGCAGAGTACGTTTTTAATAATATGATATTACTGCAGACTGTAGGAAGTAAATAAATGGTTATTTCTCTGTAAAATAAAACCATACTAGAGGACAACATATGAATAAATAGAACATGAAAGCAAATCTAGTGAGTCTGCATCCATCTTGAAGCAAAGGCCTACTGGGATATCCTTACTTCTGTTCTGTAGGTTTGTGCAAAACAGAGTAATTTCTGACAAATCCATTCATGTATATAACTATCCACTGGAACTTTCAGAGCAGTCAGATGACCTGCAGTGTGAATTACGTAGATGATGTATCTCATATTGTATACGTATTTTCCTAAAGATCTGTAACAAAAATAAAGCTATAAAAAAGGAAATGTTATGTAGCTGGTAGGTAATTATCTACCTTTATTTGTGGGAAGATATTATTATCTAACAACATGATTCATGAGCTTGAAATTGAAGAGAATATCGATGTAAATGCAAACAATGCTAAACCAAATTTTCAGTATTTTTTCCTATTGTAAAAGTCCACTTTGTACAAAGAATAAAATGTTTTAAGCAGGGTTTCTGAAATACTGCTGAGTATTCATTGGTATCACAACTTCATAAATTGTAAGTGCAGTGGATCTCTGAAATTCAGACTACGCTTAATTTGGTGCTCAAAGGTGAGTTTGAAAATGCTGTCCATGACAAAATGATCAATTTGAGGTCTATCTCTTGGTGTGGTTGGCAAAAAGAATAGTTGCTATTATTTCTGATGGAGCATCTACATACTAAAAAATCAGTCTATTTAAGCAACAACTTGCTAGTCAGTCTTGATAGATGGATTACTGTAAGGAGCTCACTGTCCATGAAAAGTTAAATGTTGCCAACAACAGCTTGGTCGTCAGTTCTTGCAAAATGCCCAGTGCCAGTGTTATCAATATGAAACTGAAACAAAAAATTAAACCCAATTTTTTTGTCTCTTTTTTTTTTTTAAATTATCCAGTTCAGGTGGATATGTTCAAAACATTTCTTAAGAATGAAATCCCTGACATTGCTCGTCCAGTTGTTTAGCTACAGCTCTCTGAAGTCTATTTGTATCTCAGCAGAGACCTTACATGTCAGTAAGGGGAATCAGAGGTTTGTGGTTTACAGCAGGGGTTTGCAAAGTGACACATCCTGCTGTAGTCATTGCAGCAAAACATACTTCAGTTGCATGAGTTTGACTGCAATGCCCAAGATTTCAGATTAGAAAATACATTCCAGTGTCATTAACTGAGATTCAGCATAATACCACACTGCCAGGTATCATTTTCCTTCCACATATTATATCTCCTTCCATATCTTGGGGGAAAAAAAAAGTGTATAAATTGATATATACATATATATACAATACACACAGCATAAACAATATTTTGACTGACTAGCACAGGACAAGCTGTTAAAAGCATAGACGTTTGCAAATTTTAAATGTGTGAATGATTATGTATATAACACATTTATAGTTTCACCTTGCTGAATCAGGCTTAAGGCATGACAGATTGAGCTAAATAAAAAATGAACTTGATTTTTGGAACAATATTCCAAGAACCTTGAACTGAGATGCTTCAGTGAAATACTAATTGCTTTCTCAGCACTGTGATGAGAAAATATTAATTTTCACTTTCCCCTGAGAAGTAAATACAGGGGTCAGTAATTTTTCTGGATCATGGTTTAAGTAGAAAACAAATCAAACTACTATAATGACAAGTGATCGTCTATCCAGAGTAGATGCTGTTTCAAGAACAAAATGGAAGAAAACAGCTTCCCTCTCCCTGAATATATATGTGGATTTGGTAAACTATCAATTTACCTCCTAGTGTTTACTTTCTCAAGTGCTAAAAAGGGTCTAAATTATAATGGTCAGCCTTCTGACTCAGAGCTTTAGACTATCCAGCTGCTAACTTCTATTTTATAAGGCAAAATGCTGCTTAAAACCTGGCCATGCTGGGTTGGAAATTTTCTAGCATGAGGTTTACACTTGTTATAGCCAGGTAACCGATTTTGCACCATTATTCACATTATACACCTCAATAGTTTTAATACTCATATTTAATGCAATTATTCAATCAAAGTAAATAATTTAGATACTATTACCTAAAACAAACATGGCATTTAGAATGCCTTTTTAGTTTTCCATATGGCTATGTAACCTCTCCTGCCCTTATTCAGCATGCTATCCTCATACAACCCTCTGCTTTACTCAACTGAACAGAAGTCACTTCTTGACCTTGTACAGAGAAGCCCTTGGTGGCTGAACATCTGGATCAGCATCAGAGAAACAGCCTCAAGTTGCTACCCCTGTTGAAAGCAAGCCCAAGAGCAATGAGCATGTCATGGTCTCTCATTACCGAACACGAAATTAAACACAAGAACCTTCGTTAGCCCATACAAAAGCTCACAGTGGCTCCAGGGCCAGTTTTTCTAGCAGTTTTTAGAAGGGATTTTGTCCATAAATATCTATTTGGTGTTTGGAAGATTGTTCCAGTGTACAGCAGCTGTTCTGCCCACTACTGAATTAGCTGGTCTGCATAACTGGGGATTCTCAGGACAGACTGTACCTGACACGCCACAAGGACTGTTATATACTCCTGCCTCACAAACTCCTACAAGGTTAGAAAATATCTTTGCACCAGTTTATGCATGCAAAAACCAGGGGGGCTGGCCTGACCAAAGAACAGGAGTTATGCAGGGGGCAGAAAGGCCCTGCTGGGGCCTGTTTGCCACCTCCACTGGACATCCACTCCTGCTCAGATCAGCCTGCAGAGCTCCACAACACATCAGGCACTTTCAGACAGGTACTAAATAAACAAACAAACAAATTAACAAATAAAAATCCCAACCCAAAACTACCTCTTGAACTCAGAGTGAGATATTTATTAACTGAAATAGTCAAAGAAATTATTAAATTAGTAGTTTTACTGGAAGATCTGAAAGAATGGTAGCAGGTCAGAGAGCACAAAGAGGTGAAGAGCAGCTGGAGGTAACAACGTCTTTCCTGATCTCCTGAGGTTCCTCAGCTGTTTATGCTCCTACTCATTAATGTCAGAGTGGAACCAAAACCTGAATGCCTGCTTTCAGCTCGGTGTGTAACCCCTTGAGCTAAGTAGCTCCTAGAATGAGCTGAAAATCCCATCAGTGTGGGGAGTACTTGTTTCAGCACCTCAAAGTCTCACTCTTGGTTCTTGCTTATCAGAACAAGCAGAAGCCTCATGCTGGCATTGTGAGATCTCCCCGGGATCAAAAGGTCAGGTAATGCCATGAACACAGAAACTCTGCAGATGGGCAGTCAAACCCTCTGTAGGATAAAGGTAGGATTTTTAAAAACCTAACACTGCCTTAACTGCATTCAAAATTCAATGAGCTGCAAAACGATATTTAATTTCAGAGCACTATGTAATATGAGTGCAAGAAAGACCAAAGGTTGACCACTTTTGAAAACCCTACTGAAAATTTGCCCCTGCTGTATTTTTACCATCTGAGGAACAAATTTAACCCAATGGGATAAGGGTTTTTTTATGTGAAAGGTTGATATGAGGACATCCACTGGCTTTCCTCTGAGTCCAATAGTACTCCTACACAGTATTAATTAATAAATATGGATGACTCATACATTTTAGAAGTTCAGTGGACCAGCGTAAATCCACAATCCTCTGGTAATCTCAGGCACACAGTCATTCTTCACCATGACAGCAACCTATGAAAAGAGCTGTGAATACCTGAGATAACAAGCCTGTAGGATAGGAAGGGGGTAGCTGAAAGCTTTCACATAATTTATGACTGATTTTATTGACTTTGGATTTTTGTCAGGTGTATTTGTGTAATAAAATGTATTTTATTGGTTTGATTTGAGGTAAAGTCACAGTGCATCATTTGAATAACTTCAGCCTCTGCTGAGAAAAACATCAAAGACTATCTAGTCCCCCGTGGGAATTGCTGAGGCTGACAGGTGGTCTGAAGGCCTCGGTCTCACAGAAATTGACTTAAAAGCAGTCAAAATCTACCCGTGAGAAACTGCAGTCACAGTGAAAGCCACAGTGATAGCCAGAAAGATCATCAGCGAAAGATGTTCTGGACACAAGATGTTCTTTTTATGGAATATCAGTATTGTATGGGAAGGGACTTGCTTATAATATGTAACTAACTGCTTGTATAGCTAATTGTATTGCTGTTTGAATGGTCATTGTTTTGTACACAGTCCTGTCATTGTTTGCTACACAGCCAATCATAATAAGCCACAGTAATTGTGAAGAAGAATAGTAGCAGATAATAATAAAAAACTTTTGCAGCTTTGGATTACAGTAAGTGTGGCATGTCCTTCTCTACCGCCATAGTCCCTCCAAACCCTCCTACCACTAAAACAAAAAACTCCCCAAAACCAAAACAAAAATAAGCAACAACAGCAGCAAAACTACACAAAAAACCAAAAAAACCCTTAACCCCCCGCCCAAAATATAACCTGTGCAATGGAAAGTTTTTGCAACACTCACAAATAATACACAGATCTGTGGAAATTGATTATTCCAAAATATTTCAGTAAGGAAAACTCTTATGCTATGGGACGCAAACATGCATTCCTCCAAAGTGAGGAATAAACAAATAAACCTGTCATGTTTTCTAGATGTGTTTTACCATTTAACTTTTGGGTTTGTAGCTGAGCACCCCGTTCCAGTGCAGAGGGCCATCACTGCAGATGGGTGCCCAGCACATAGGATATTCTTTCAGACACACAGGTATTTCCTGCAGCCTTGTTCATAAGGGAGCAATTTAAGAAATGCCCTTTTATATTTTTTTATTTTTTTTTTACTCATAAAGATGGAACAGTGTGGAAAGTAGCAAGGACTTACACAGGTGCTTCCAGTCAGGTGAACACACACTGCCCTTGCACACAAGAGGCCAAAGTAATATCGCTCTGCAGGCAGGAAGAGCCACAGCAATTGCCCAGCACAGGCCGCAGCCAGGGACCATGTCCTGCCCTGCACTGGCTTTCCAGTTCACATCTGTCTTGGGGTGACTTTAGGATGCTGTATCTATGCCTGCTCTATGCCAGACATGAATCCTGTGCCTTTCTGTGCCTCTAAGCTGGGTCTGAGAGAAAGTTAAAAAAAGGGCTGAGTGGTTTTGTGTTCAAGGACACACACATTCCCTTGCATTCTGCTGCTGCGGAGCCAAGCGAAGCACCTTCCTGCCTTTTCCCAGCTCTCAGCTCGCTGCAGCAGGGAAGAGAGTTACATTCCTTTGCTTTTTAGCGAGCTTCTTGTTCATTAGCTAAAGCAAGGAGTTTCCTGGAACTTCGGCTTCTTCTTCTCTTCTGGAGTGTTCAGCAAAGCAGAACATCACCGAGAGGCCCCGCATTGCGGCCTGGCGGGGCCCACACTGAACCCCAGCTCCAGGGAGAGCAAAGCCACACAGAAGGACTTTAAAATCTTCCCATGTCTTCTCTACAGCAAGAGGTTTTATTATTTAACATTATTCATTCTTTTTTTCCATGCCTGTGTGCATGGAAAAATGCTTGTTAAATAAATAGATTTTTGCTTGTTAAATAAATA
This sequence comes from Erpornis zantholeuca, assembly GCA_013400515.1. Taxonomy (NCBI): domain Eukaryota; kingdom Metazoa; phylum Chordata; class Aves; order Passeriformes; family Timaliidae; genus Erpornis; species Erpornis zantholeuca. Next base: position 102,076 of record VZTN01020296.1, on the reverse strand, counting down.
TTTTCACTTCCCTCCAAGGAATTTCTTTCCAAACCTGGTGGGGGAGGGGCTGCTGAAATCTGCCTTCTAACAGAGGGACATTCAATTTGGACATTCCTCCAAATTTGTCACAAACCAAGACAAATAGAATTGGTGCCCAATGTGGGGCTCAAAGAAAGTGAAAAAAACCTCTGATAATTACATTTTGGTTTTAATTACTTTGTATTGGGGTAAGACAGTTAGAAGTCACCATGTTGGTTGAGTTCATAATGTCTCTCTGGTTTGAGGTACAAATGTCGTTCTGGTCCCTTGGCCTTTTTGCCTATCCACAGATAGCTCCAATTTTGTTCCTGGCACGAATCTGGATTTCTATTTTGCTGTCCTTACTGAAAATGATTTATAGAAAGTTAAAAGAGGTAGTGGGGGTTGTTCAATGCAGAATGGAGAGGGTCCTCCACAAGTGCTCGTGCTCATTTGTTGGCAGCAGCTGTGCCTGCCAAAAGCCAGCCTGGTCTCAAAGGAGATTTTACATTGCTTGCAGGGTAGGAAGACAGCCTGAAACTGTACCAGTTTTCAAAGAGCTATTCCTACAATAAAGCCTTGACGACACCCTCAATCACAGGTGTTGTAGAAGGTTTGAGCAGTGAATTTGTGAAGGTAAAATCAGCCACAGGTTACACATAGGTTTCCCAAATCAGCTGAAGGCACATATTACCTTCCACAGTCACAGCCACCTGAACAGTATAAGACAGAAACCTGGAGGACCCCCAAACTCTAAGAAGTTGATTTCACTTCAGCATTTCAGGTCACTGGCTTTGAGAAGAAAATCTGCAGAAGCAGCTGGAAGTATCTTGCCTTGCCAGTCTGTTGGCCTTGTTCCTTTCACATAACCTGCTGTCCCTGTCTTTGTTTCTATGTGTGGCAGGTGTTTCAGTTGTCTGAATGAACTGGCTGGGAAGGGGGGGGACACAGAAATTGACAGGGTTTCTAGAGAAACATCAGGTTCAGGTACAGTGCATTCTGCATAAACATTTAATAAGTAGGGAAAAGGCAGGGAATATTTCAGGCTGAGAAAGACTTAGGGGCTAAAAGGCTAATGTGAAGTGGGATTAAGAAAAGGCTGCAGGAGCTGACTCACACCATGCTTAGCATTACAAGATAGGCATCTTAATCAGAACAGCTAGGGCATTTTTACAACACAAAATCAATTCACTCTGGTTTTTTTCCTGGAAACCATTTTTATTCGGTCATGCTGCATGTGAACAAATCACACCCTAGCAATTTCTCAGCCTATTTCAATGAGATTTCAAAGAAGAATGGAGGCTTTGGAGATAACGTTTTCTGTTTATTTCCTTAAATGGGCCATAGGAAGAAGTGAGGAACCCTGTAAGTGCCTCTACTAAGGGAAAGGTTGGAGAGTGCCCTCATATCTGATTCAACATAACAGGATCCACATGAGAGCAAGATTTTATAAATCTTCAAGAGCAGGAAAAAGCTTTCATTACATCTCATACTGTCATTATTGTGGAAATCAGCATAGCATAAGGCATGTCTTACAGAAACTGCTAAGTTTCCTTGGTTCTGGTACTCAGCAAGTACCATGCTTGAAGGTGACTTTGGCTTGTTACACCAAGGTTAAAGTGTGGTTTGAATTCCTGGTAATAAAAGCTACAGAGGAACCTCCCCAATTTTTTTTCTATTTCTCTCTTAGTCTAAATGTCTCAGGAAAAGCCACATAGAATATAGATTTTGGCTCATGGGCATGGGTGTGAAGATTTTGAAGGTATGTGTTGTATGAATTTGTCAGATCATTGAAAATTGCTTTTTGCGAACATTCAACAGTTGCAAGAAGGGGTAAAAAAGCTGAAAGGAAGCAGCAGTCAGTTTGATAATTTGTTTAATGGCTGGGGTGTTGTGGGGTGCCTCAAAGATCTTTTGAGGATGGGCGGACTGATGATATTGATTGTGTTATTAATTTTGCTGTTAGTGCCATGTTTGTTGTCCTTTCTGCAAAGGGCCCTGCAGAGGACCGTGAACACAGTGTTTTGGGTTCAAAAAAAAAAAGGGGGGGGGACTTGTGAAGGCTGACAGCTGGTTTAATGGCCTTGCAGAATCTCCCTCTGACCACGACCCAATCGTTGTGCACCCCTGAGATGTGATGAGGAACAATAAAGCAGAAGCAAGCCAAAGAAACAAGGATGTTGAAATTGTCTCGACTGTTGGAAAGATATGTGGATATGCCAGGATGTTGAACCTGGCAAATGCCCAAGAAATCAAAACTAATGATTGATTGTACATGGCTATGACATTTTTAGAGTAGTGTAAATATAGCTGATGTGAAAGTAAAGCTGAGATGCTTTTGCATGGTTGAAACTCGTTGTCATTTTGTTTCTTTCCCCGCTCCAACAGCAGTTAGCAGCGACAATGGAAAGCCTTTGAAACAGCTTTACAACCAGAAATCACTGCAACTGAAAAATCCTTGTAGCATTTCACTAAAGTTACAATTCTTCACAAAATAAAAGGTGTAAACTAAAAGAGGAAAGCATCACCAATGAACGTCTGGCCATATCTGTCACACACTTAATATTTGGTTTCTTGAAGCTTTGATATCCAAACTGTGCCACAGAGAATCCTTACCCCTCACTTTTCATCTGAAACAGGGGATTTTTACAGCTCTAAAATATTTTCTGTCTTTTTATATCTCCAAATAAAAAATAGGATGGCTCTTCTGACTCTTTCTGAATGGCAAAGACTGCACTTGTGGCATTATTTTTTCTACTTCCAAGAGGTGAGGAAGGGAGGAAGGCCCACTAAAGAGAAAGTAAGCTGGTGGATAGTGTGGTAGCTGTCATAAAGGAAAGCAGAGCATTTTTTTGTACTGTTTCACCTTGTGAGATTGTTGGATATGGTGGAGATCTGATGTGTGGGGAGGAGGTCTCAGGAGTAGAACAACTACATGAGCTGAAGTGAACTGAGACCAGATCCATTCGTGTGAAAAGGTAAATTTCCCCATCTCCCATCTTTCCCTTGACCTCCTAATGCTCTGTATCCTATGCCTGTGCTGTGCTGCTCAGCTCATCTAAGCAGAATCACTGAACTAGCTTGTCAAGGGCAATAGACTCCAGCTCCTGCTAACTGTTGATTCACAACAAAAAATGTATCATATGTGAAAAAAACTATTCCCATCCAGTGCCTGGGACTGTTCTGCCACAGTTTCACAGCTGGTGTGGAGGCACCCTGCAGACACCTGCCTGCTTCATGTGCAGGGTATTAGAGTGCTCTTTGTGCTGTGAAAAACATCAGTGTCAATTCCTATTTCTTGGGCACATGCTTTTACTCCTGTGTTTGAATGCAGAGGTGTGGCAACGCAGTGGCCTTTGGTTCCCCAACAACAGTTTCAGAACATGATTATCTACCAGTACCTCACCATTGCACACGTGTTAGGTGTGCTCTGAGCATGGCTGCTGAAGACTCTTGGAGCTACACCTATCTCTTAGTATATGTTTTCCTGAATCCAAATACATTTAGCCTTAGGCTAGTCATCTTCTCATCATTGCTCAAGCAATGACAATTCCATCTACAGAAAATACTAAACCAGCAGATATGTAAGAAGCCCCAAATAGGACAAATCACACGTACACTTAGTCATGGAAGCTAGCCTAACTTTGGTGGGACAAATGATCTTCAGGAGATGCCTTCTGTCCTTCAGCATCAGGGAAAGCTTGAGTTTACCTTTTTGACATATGAAGACAGATGAACTGAATTTTATTCTCCCAGCCTTCAATCAATCATACATTTTAAATATATTATTACAATATGTAACCTGGCCCTAAAAGCCATAGGGCAAGAACTTCAGCAGTTAGTTACAAAGAACTCCAATTTTAAACAGACATATTTTTGAGGAACTCAACGTAGTAAAGCAATTAAGGATGTGCTTAAATACTTTTAACTTACATTATGTGTTCTCTGCTAAGTCATAGCCACAGTGGTACAAATATAGCATATATTCTTGTCTCAAGATGTGGGGATTTACAGAAAGTAACACAGCTGAAGTTCTCCTCAATTTGAATTCATAAAACAGAACAGAACCTGACTAGAAGCAGTGTAGAGAGCAAGCTCCTGTTTAAAATAGCATCCAAACAACACCCTCCAAGTCTTCCACTGCTAACACACATATATACTGTCAAAAAAAGTTGATCACATCTGCTTTATGTTTTTACAATTTAAAATCCTTTTGCTACACCATTAGTCAGCCTTAATGTGTAACTTTTCTTACATTTCTAAATGTCTTGAAAACTTACCCATATAGGGTTTTGTGCCAGCCATAGAAGAAGCTTTTTCTGAGCCTTTCACTATGGTTGCTATGTTAAAGTCGGTGATATGAACATGTCCTGCAATTACACAAAGTAAAAACAGAAGTTAAAATAGCAGGTCATACAAATAGTCCTCTCTTTATCTAACATTTAAATGATAACGGAGAGAAACACATTTGGAAATATCTGTAACATTAATAGAAACTCCATATTAAATGTTATTCTTAACTAGAAAAATCAAATTAGACGCAAAGTTGTGGAATACTCTTCTTATGTGGTTGCACCCACTACCTGTTTGCTGTGCAAACTGCTTTTGCTGATCACTCCTGAATCTTGCCCTGCCGTGAACAAAGTGGGCCCACAAGAACCTCATGATGTTCAGCAAGTCCAAGTGTAAGCTACTGCACCTGAGTGGGGGCAATCTCAGACATAGGCACAGACCGGGAGATAACTCATCGAGGGCAGCCCTGCGGGGAAGAACTTGGGGGTTCTTGTGGATGAAAAGCTGGACATGCCACAGCAGTGTGCATTTGCAGCCAAGCCTGTCCTGGGCTGCAACAGAGGCACAGCCAGCAGGCTGAGGGAGGTGATTCCTCCCCTCTCTACTTTGCCCTCAAGAGACTCCACCTGGAGTGTGGTGAGACACTGGCATATGTTGTCCAGGGAGGCTGTGGATGCCCCACCCCTGGCAGTGTTCAAGGCCAGGTTGGATGGTGCTCTGACCAGCCTGGTCTAATGAAGATGTCCCTGCACATGGAATGTAGGTTGGAACAAGATGATCTTGAAGGTCCCCTTCCAGCCTTAACCATTCTGTTATTCTATTATTCTCTCTGTCTTCTCAGAACAGTAAGTAACATCAGGAGCAGAATGTAAAGCTATTTGTGAAATCTGCCTCTCCTTATCTCCAGCTACCATCACCCCTCACAGCTCAGGTACTTGTGACACTGTCTGCAATTGCATCCACTACAAGTTGCCATCAGCCTGACTTTTTCTTAGTCTTCTCAGGGCAAAGAGGGAGATGAGAAGAAAAACTGTATTTTTATTGCACAATAACTATAAAATTAAATCCATAGTAGCGGAAGCTGTGTATGTAACAGGAGCAGGTCCCAAATGATCACTCATTTGACAACAGGTGGCAAGACTTACAATAAGTGGCAGAATTCAGTGTGAGAATGTGCTGCCTGACCAGCCAGCCAGATAAGTTAAACTGAAGTAATCAGAATGAATGGCCTAAACCTTTTATTACTTTTTTCCTAGGATAGTTCATGATAAGCATAGGTTCAATTACTCCACCACAGTGAAATAATAGTTGTTAATCCTGGTTTGTCATAGGCAGGTAAACTGAACAGAAATCCAGTTTGAAAATCTGCAGTTTTAATTTGACAAGTCTTCTGTTAGGTTTTGCATCTTTGCTCAAAGGCTAGTGTTGTGGAGTGATGCAGATACTGTCCTGTCTGTGATTACATCTGGCAATGCCATGGAGGACAGGGGTAGGCACTCCCTCAGCTTAGCTCTGCACTCAGATCAGGATTAATATATCATGTGTTGAACTAGACTCCTGAGTGACAAATTTGTGTGGGCTTTTTAATCAAGGTCTCAGTCTCATTCAGTCCACAGAATGGATCAGGGTTTGGGGATGATGCAGTTGTTAAGCGAGGGAGGTTTTTATCATGTTTGCTGCCAAAGATGAAAAGAGTATAACAAATGACTGATGGATGTTACCCTGGTGCCTGATGGAGGAAGAGCAGTCTCAACAAAATGTCATGCTGCTCCAATAGTCTAACCTAGATCCTACTCAAAGTCCACAGGAGATGTATTTGCCAACCTCTAGTTGTGCAGCTATGCATGCGTGAACTGAAATTCTCAGAGGACCCTGATTTGGCCAGATCTGAGCTGATTTTGAAGAGGAAAAGGAAGAAGGCACTTCCCACTGCTAAGATTAAAGCTGTTTCCTCCAAATGGGAGACAGAGCAAAAATTTTCAATGAAACGGTTTGCATGCTTTTCCACATTTTTTTTAAAAACCTGCTTGCATTCTATTGACCCTTTTTTCCTAAGATACCCAGACCACTTAGCCCTCTACACATGGTGGAGAAAAACTGTGAGCTAGGGAAAGCCATCCCTTTACAAGAGATGGGAAGTGTTAGGCTGCTATAACTAGAATTAGTATTCACAGCCCAGCTAGACATAACAATCCTGAGGTGGTATTCCTACTTCCTGGTGGCTGGAGTGTAGCATCTCTGCAGTTTATTTCTGCCATCATAAAACACTGTGGAAGAATGTTTCTTGAAAATGGTAACTGAAAAAACATAAATCCACCTCATGGCAGTAGTTTAAAGCAATTCTATGTACACCATAGAATTAAATGTTGTAAGGATCTTGGTAGACTAATATTTTCTCATTTTTGGACAGAAAATATAAATATAAATATAAATATAAATATAAATATAAATATAAATATAAATATAAACATAAATATAAATATAAAATAAATATATAAAAATATATAAAATTCTGTCACTTAAATGGTAGCATTGTAAGTGATGCTCTCTATCATGAGATTGTTGGAACAGCATGATATTTTGTTGAGATTGCTCTTCCTCCATCAGCCAGCATGACTGCCCATTGCAAAACATCTATTGCCTCATATCTGTTCAGACTGATCCCAATACGTGATTTGCAACGAAAATTGCTTCTCCTGCAGTGCATTGTTTTCTCTCCCTTTTATTAGATTTCTTTTCATTTAGAAAAACCAAAATAGCCCATATGAAATGTTGTATACATTGTGGGGTAGGGCTCAGTTTACTGCTGGAAAAGCTGCCCCTTTGCTTTTCCCCATCACAGGGCCACTCCCCAACCCTCCAGCTGTCTTCAGGCTGCCTTTGCCTGGTGCTTGAGGGCTGCTAATTAGTGCTGGAGGGAAAGGAAGGTGCTCTGCAGGCAGGGGAGGTGCCTGGTGGGAGCTGGGGGCATGGAGAGGGGCTGTGTGTGGGACAGGGGCAGAGCAGGGGTGAACCCCTGTTCCTGTGGCCAGTGGAGGAGGGCTGGAAAGATGCTGAGGTGGAGCTCTGTCTGCCTGTGCACACCACTGAATGATTTCATCTCTTGTAAGCCTAAGGACTTAGGAGTTTTGGTGGTTGGTTTGGTTTGGTTTGGTTTGGTTTGGTTTGGTTTGTTAAAGTTTTTCATTCCAAGAGACAATTAGACCCCACTTCTCTATAGGAGTCTTTCTAATCAACCTCCAAGACAAGTTTTTACTGCAATTCTTGCACATAGAAAAAGGGAAGGATGCTATTGCTGCAGTGAATATGCTGGGATTCTACCTACTTCATTCTGTTTGCGAAATTTCTGTTTGTGGAGCCTTTTTCCCACCTGAGCTTCACACCTTGTAGTTGATCTCCCTTTCTGGATATGACTGTGAACAGCTAAATATCAATACCATGTCTGTACCCTGGTATAATATTGAACTAAGCAAAATTTTAGTGTCGCTGGAATTTAGCTCTTATGAACAGTGAAGCAGAGCAGTGCTCAACAGATTCAGCAGACCTAACTAAATTCAAGTATTCTAGGGAAAGGGCTCATTGCTTAATTCTTGAAGCTGCATGACCCCATATATAATAAGATGATGGTAGAAAAAGCAAATGACCACATTCCTTTGGCTCTATGCAGAGTGGCTTTTTCAAATCTCAGACTGCAGATTTCACATACACCAACACATACACAAGAAGTATCTCAGTGGAAATTGTTTCAAAATTACATTGCCCCAGTCAGCTCCCATTTAAGGCTTTAACTACCTACAGAAGAGTGTATGACTTTGGAAAGCTTTATCCGATGTGACTTTTATGTCTCACTTTTCAACGTGGCCTGAAATTACAGTTTCTGAGGTATACAGCAAATGATCTGTATTTGCATTTAATTTTTGAGCAAATCATAATGCCAATTAGAACAAATCCCTTGGCTGGGGCTAGCTGACTAACATTCAGCAGAGAAAAATGTACATTACTCCAAACCTCATTGACTTTCTCAGAGCCAGAAACCAAAGGAGTGAATGTTTTGTCACAGAGAAGAAATAGTATACTGGAGTTAATGCCATCAACTCAGCATGCACCAGAGCTGATTATAAATCTCAGAACAGTAACATTTTAAAGTACAGTCAAATCTTACTTGCTCTCAGAAAGTCAAACCCTATGAAGAATTTAAAAAGCGTCTCTGGGTTCATCTGTACTATGTATGAGAGCCCAAGCTTTTACCCACCTAAACTTGGCATGACTTGGCAGTCTGACACTTATTGTTAGGGAGATTGGTAGAAATTGCATGGCTCTATATGGGTTCAGCCAAGCTGTGCATTTCAAAAAGTTAGGCTGTTGAATGGCCATGTAGGTGTAAAAGTTTCAGATACACTTCCCAAGTCTAGACAGCTTCAGGTGGAGGAATTATGCTGGAACCTTTTGTCTTCCTAATCAGCACTGGAGGGTTAAACAAGACATAGTCCCTGCAAATTGTCTCACAGACATCAACATACAGCAATAATATTGTCAGTTCTGGTATTCAGAAGTCAATACTGGGATTCTAATTATTTATTTGTGGGTAGGTTTTTCATCCCATTTTTGGTTTGCTCATTGGCTACATCTTTCAATTTTGCTGAGAGTTTTCAAATGAGAGCTGAAATGTATTCAAGGAAATAGATTCTTAAGGAAAACTTTGATGATCACAAACCAGTATAATATATAATAGGGCACAAATGAATACCAGTTTCAATTAGTTCTGCTCACTCATAAGTGAAATGATTTTACTGAGTAAAATTGTCACAATCAGATGCAAAAATCTCGGAAACGCCCAAAACCTAATAACATGTAAATAGCCCTGTTAAGTCTAAGACTGAAATATTAGATCTGTGATTTCAGTATGGAGAGCCATTAGGAGACAGTTCCAAGACTAGAAATAGTCATCATGTGGTGAAATTAGCAGGTAGCACCTTCAAAAATTAACAATGAGGTAGTGAGTCTTCACATAATCTGTATTTAAGCTAAGGACCCTATCACAAGATGTTAAGAATGCTAAAAGTCCTCTTCACTCAAGAAAGCACCAGAAAATATCTTGGAAAATGCCACGAAAAGCTGTTAAAAGTGTGGAAATCATGAGCCAGGAAATGCCTCAGTCAAAAATGCTGAAGGGTTGGGTAACTGCATGGGGAAAGTACCACAAAAACTAGTGTCTTTTTATATCCTGCTCTGTCATTCACTTTTTGGAGACTCCTGGAGATAAGAAACAATTAGATGGGTCTTTGGTCCACTGCGGTTGCTCTTCTGCCCTGAAATTGAAAGCCTGCATATCTGTAACTCTATCAGTGGCAAGAGAGAGAGGGGAAAAACATCTCCCTAACAGGGAGACATTAAAAACACTGGGGGTCTTTTGCTGACAGGAGGCTGCTGAAGGAGTTTTTGAATATCTTGAATATTGTGATTGTAAGTTATTATTCATTGAATCCTGGAATTCTAAATGTTTGGGTGGTTTTTTTTTTTTTTTTTTGTTTGTTTTTTTTTTTTTTAGAAGAATGTTTTAAAACATATTAATCACTTTTCTTTCATGAAGGATGGTGAACTTCTACAATGTGTTGCTCCAGGAGGTTGTAGAGGCCAGTATCAGCTGCAGCTTCCAAGAGGCAACAAATAAACTCATTAATAAGAATGACTTTATATTCTAAATGGAATATGAAAAGATGCTGTAACATCCTACTCCAAAAGGACTGTGGGGGATAGGCAGCACTGAAGTGCTTGGTGGCCAAGTGGCAAAAGGCATGTTCCACAAATAATGTTTCCTCTTGCCACCAGCTGCAACAAAATGCTGGCCAAGGTCTTGGATCTGACCTAGCCAGGAGTCCTTCCTCAGTAAACCAAGCAAGGATCTTGCTGCGTCTCGTGAACCAATGTTGTGGAAAACTTGCCCGAGAGGAATTCCAACCCTTGCAGATGTTTTGTAAACAGATTTTAATGATGGTGCAGTTACGTTGTACAAGGCAAAGCCTGGATGCAAAAGTAGAGCTTGTAATTTCTGCAGAACCACCAGAAATGTCAATTTCCATGGTGCTACCAAATAGCTACAGAAATAATGTTATTGTCCCTTAAAAAGTAAATTTACTAATCTGTTTGCCACTGCTTGTTTTTTCTGCATTTAAGAAATTCTACGCCTCTTCAGACATCATAGTTAATAGGTGTCATGCAAACTTTTAATGATATCTTTAATTTCCTTGGTATTTCAGAAAAAAAATACATGGGCCAGACTTAGCAGATTCCAGATCTAAATATTGTCACTTCAGTTATATTTCCTAAATCATTAAAATGAAAGGAGTAGAAGAGGAAGCAGAATTCTGTCATTAAGAGAATTCTATAATGCTTTTCTTTGTACTATACAATAATAATAGTTCTCCTGGAACACTGGGTAGTCCCTTCAGCTGTCAGTGGAATAATTCTGTTTCTGATGTATGCTAGCAGAACAGACCACTACTACTAAATTTAGAGATTAGTGTTAGCCATAAGAGGAAGAGCTTTCTCGGAAAGCTGAGAAGGAAACATTAAAAAAAAAACAAACCAAAAAACAAAAAACAAAAAACTTTATTGATTGAATGCATTTCGTTGGAGGATCTGATTCTGGTTCAGAGAATGAACCCTGAAACAGTCCCCACTTTCTCTCCTCAGAGATGGGATGTGGAATCTCTCCAGGAGACCATGCAATCATCCTCTGGTAGGGGCTGAACACTATTTTTAATGCTGGTTGCCCCATTCTCATGTACCACTATGCTTTTCATGATCATCAAACATTTATTTCCACTGATGCATCAGAACCTGTGCTCAGCAGTGGTGTGATGTGGCTTTGATGAAAAGCATATGGAAAAATTCAGACTTCCTCTGCCAGAGTGGTTTTGAATATGCTGTATATGTTTTCATGTTGTGTTTTTTTTAATTATTTGTAAATTAGATTGATTGCTTTTAAGAAAAATCTTCTGTTTTCATTAATTCTGTATTCCTGAGGTATGTTCCCTAAGCCATACAGACAAATTATAGTGAAACTTGTTTTAATGAGTGCAAATATCTATAACATATATTCTTGGTATACATTCTGAAAGTTGGTCAATTTAACTGCTTGGAAATGTAAGGCGATGTGAATGGCAAAACACTAAATTTTGACTTCAGTCAGAATAAGTTTCTTCAGTGAGGGCAAAGAAATCTAAGTCAGTGAGACAAAGTCTCAGTCAGAAATGCTGTGCATATCCAATTACATGATACTCTGTGTAAGCATAATTTGTTTAATGAACTGTAAGAAAGACCTACGGGTAAAGTCATGCACATAGGAAACTGTTGTGCCATCTCAGAGGCCACAGGCTAAGATAAAGTTCCTTCCTGTGCACCTGGTTAAGCTCATATTAGGTGAATTTGTTATGCTTACTCTGCAGCCAAACATATTTGTGGTGCATATATTCAGCACATTTTTCCATTAACTGAAACCTGATGGTTTCGTTAAAATGATGTTACTTTGTTGCAGCTTAATCGGAGCTGTTAGGGACTTCAAGAATAGCTTACTTCTTGCAAAAGAACTTCACATCTTAAGGTAAGCCTGAGGTAATTAGCATGGTACAGACACTTCTCCTACTGATATCACTGCATTTAGTGAGGTGAAGTGTATAGACCCTTTCCCAGCTCCAGGGAATTCCTTCTCCAAACCACATGACAGGTCTTTGAACCTGTTTGAACCCATGAATTGGTTACTTCTGCTGACCAAGATTGGTGTGCATGTCTGGAGAGGTCTATTGTTTCACCACTTGTCTGCAGGTGTGCTATGAGGGAGCAGTACCCTGCTGCTTTGCAGAAAAGAGGTCATCCATCCTAAAATTTCCAAGCTGCCTACAGATAACTTTGTTGCTGAATAGTTTATAATCACAAAAAAAAACCCTTCATTTTGCTTTGTAGTGCTCACTGTGGTGAAGGTTTTTCTCTGCGCCGATTAAATCTCCATAGTAAACTCCAGCAAGACAAGATATTTCTATTTCATGTTTGTTTGCTGATGTTAGGGTCTCAGGAACATTAACTCTTATGGGTCTGAAGCATTAAATTGCTGAAGTTCTAAATGGTTTAAAACTCTAGATGGTTTAATATTACTCAGCTTTATTAGCTTTCATGTTCCCGGGAACAAACTTCAGCTATGCAGAATGTTACCTCTTTAATCAACTTTAAATTGTATACCCAGCAGCTCTGCAATGGATTTTGAAACATAATACCATCGTTGTCATAATTTCAATATTATGGTTTCTCAGAGATTATCTGCTTTTAATCAATTTCTGAAGTAAACAAAGCATGAGACTTTCCCACAGTAGCAAACACACATCTCCTTGTTCCATTTAGTCTTTTGCCTCTATATTTCTGTTCTTCCTGATACAAGACCTCTGTTATCTATATTTCTCATGTTTCCCCTATGAACAATTTCAAGAAGATACATGACATTTTAGCTAAATACTTCTTAGAGAGACTGTATGATTAAAATATAAGTTTAAAGAAATTAGCTGCTTTCTTTTTCATAGCACGTCTTTTATCTCTGGAAAGACAGAATTAGAAGTTCAAAGCTGTTTGTTGTTGTTTACTCTTTTTTGTGTTATTTAAGCCAGAACTACATGTAGAGGCACACAAAATTTGCAGTCAAATTTCAAAAATCCCTATCTTGAGTTAGGAAAGTAATTTTAGATATCTACACAACAAATAATTTGTTATGCAAAATCTCTGAGCCCTTCAGAAGTTCTGAAAGAGAAAATAAAGTGCTCGGTACTGTTCTACTGGTAGGCACCTAAAAAGGGGTTATGGCGATTCACAGAATCCCATTAATAAAATACTAAGATCTTTTTATCAAGTGTCCATGCTAGTCTCAATTAATATTAAATTCCTTTGTTTTCAGACCTTGAAAGTTTCTGATCCGCACATTTCTTTGGCAATAGGTGGGAAAACTACAAAATCACAAGGTATTTTGAGGGAGCTTTCTCTGAAAGTCCAGGTTTAGGTAGGAATTTAACATCTGAGGTTGATTTACAAAGCATGTAATGAGCATGCCACTGAGATCTCAGGAGTCAGAGATTCTGAGAGAAAGCAGTCAATACTCACTCACCATGTTCATCCAATAGTATGTTGTCAGGCTTGATGTCCCTGAAAAATAAGGAAGGGAAAGCATTACATTTTTTACCAAAAGGAAATCTGAAATTTTAAAGTTTTTCCCATTTGGGTACAAAGATCAAGTCACTTAAATCATTACAAAACCAATGAAAACCATATAATGCATAAAGGCAAATGATTTTTATCTACATCTTTTTGCTGCCCTGAGAAAACATGCATACTAAAGAGACTCTTTGGGTTTCCATTTATTGTGCTTTTTTTTTCATATGGTTAGCATTGACATGGGTCTGGTTTTCAAGATTATGAGCTTTATTTTTTATAGTAGCAGTAAAAATGAGAAGGAAGCTTTGCATCTGGAAGGTGCCTGATTGTTTCAGGGACTCCATATTTGACAAATAATTTAATTGGAAACATAGGTGGTTTAGCCTGTGTGCCAGACCCCGCTGATCTGCCATGCTCACATGTGTGGTCGCTCACATACTGCAGAGTCCCGTGAGCTCTCTCGTGCTAATTGAGCATGTCCAGCAGCTCTGCTTTTACCTCCAAATCCCCACTTGGCTGTCTGAAACCAAGTCCCACGCTGGGGGAAGGAGCATGGATAAGAGAAGATGGAGATTATGACAGGCTGAAGCATTAGCTTGACTCTGTCATTCTTGGCACAAGAGAACAATATTGCCCTCAAGAGTTGCACTTTCAGGATTGTTTTCCTTTGGCTTAAGTTCATGCTGTTGTGAGGAGGGATGGAAACATTTTCCCCACCACTCTCAGGCATTCCCACCCTCTTTCTTGGTCCTGCACTACTGCCATTGGTGTGGAGCTGTTCAGGGAAAGTTCATCTCTTCGCTTTGGCAGCAGGATCGGTGCCTGGTTTGGCTCACCCTGCAGCTTGGTGAGTGTGCTCTGGCACTGTTGTGTGGCACTGCCTTGTCATTGGCAGCTTGCACTTCATGCAGTTTTGAAACTCTGTTTTTTCTTAGTGGGGCATTGCCAGAGTGGCAGAGGCATCCATCCACCTCGAGCAAAAATTTTGCCCCTTGGGCACTTATCTCAAAAGACAAGGAACCATTAACTGGCAACAGAAGCTCTTGAATGTCTGCAAATGAACTCCAAACACTTCCACCTCTGTAATCTCTTTTAGATAAGGAATGGCTTGATTATTCCAATTAAACATTTCCTAGGAAATTATTTTCATGGCATGCCCATAAATGGACTAATCAAAGAAGTTAAATATTCCAGAAGGAAAAAGTGTTACACCAGAATATTTTTTCCCAAATTTAAAGTAGAGAAGGATTTCAAAAGTAAACATTATACAGGAATAAGATAGCAATAGCAATTATAATATGTATATTGCTTGCATGATTTGAGCCTCAGTCATCACCTAAATTTCACATCTTTATTGACAGAAGGGAGCCCATACTTGCTAGCCCTTCCTGAGAAATCATATGAAATTTTGAAGTATTCTAAGATTATTTTTATAATTTGTGTTGTGGCAGCTGGGGGAACACAGGATAAATAAGAAATTAGTTTGAATAATTCTCTGCACATTTGGAAATAATGTAGAATGGATATACATATGTCTGTTTAAGGAAAAGGAACTCATTATAAATTACCATCTGGAATGGAAATCTAGAATTATACCAGTATTTCTTCTGCACAACTTACAAGCTACCTAGCAGTCTGATTCAGCAGCAGTTCTAGTTATATGTGTAATATAAAGAAACATCTGTCCTATTTAATCCAAAGTCTTCCAGACTCCGAGTTTTGTCTTTCTGGTCCCCTGTAATCACTTGGCATATCGTTTATCATATAGTAATTTTTCCTTCACTGATTTCATATGGGTGAAATTGTGAGACACACTGTAGGAATAAATAATTTTGTTTATATTATAAAACATGATTATGTTTTGTTTGAATTTGGAATTTCGTGTTTTGTTGAATTTGGTTGAGAATCTGCAATTCTAAATGAAAAGTTATATCTAATCTCTCAGTTGATGAGACAGTTTTTGAAAGAGATACTGCTCAGATGGTATCTATTTGTTAATGACAAAATGATTTTTGGTTTCTGATAATTGTTTTGTGATAAGAGCTGGAATTGTGATTTCCTGTTGAATAGTCTTTGTGGTTGATCCATGACTTGAAAATACAGCAATAACTTTCCATGGAAGTAAGTCCTAGTTTTGACAGCTGAGTTAAATATTTTACATTTTGTCTTCACAAATTTTAACAAGCACAAACTTCTCACATGGGTAAAAATTTTGGGGGTCATATACAAGTCATATACCCCATATATTTGGGTCTTTTTGTGGCTTCCTAAATTAGTGATACTTTCAACATCACTCCAAACCCTTTTCCCCAGTTTAAAAAAATTAAGAATCAGAATTATACAGTCTTTAAAACTTCACCAAGAATAAAAGTGATGAAAAAGAGAAATTCATCTTATGAGCTACTGCCATAACATTGTATAACAATACAGCACACAGGGATTGCTCATTATAAGACAGTGCCTTTTTTATGTATTTTTTTAAGATCAGTTCAAACAATTTGAATATCTGCTATGGTATCGCACCATGAAACAAACGATACATTTTAATAGCCAACAGAAAAGACGTTGACAATCCACTTGACACCTGTATATATCATCAAATATATTCTTCAGTATATTTCTGTCATGTTCAGAACATTGAGCGGTAAAATTAGATCTGTGCTTATCTTTCCATGACTAATTCAGGCAGTGGCTGATACTTGATACAGATGTGCACAAACCATAAAGGTTTCCCACCTAAGGATGTTCCCCACTGTGGGCATTGCTCATTTTGCTCAGAGGCAGGATGTAGCCGGGGGCAGGCACCACAGGGTGTATTGCCATGCCCATGGCAGTGCAACCCCTCAGTCCCTGGGGAAACCTGAGACTCATAGCCCTTCCTCAGAGCCCAGGCAGGCTATTTTAAACTGCTTTTACAGCACGTAAAAGTCATGGGTAACTTAAGCCAGAAGGTAAACAAGTGTTTTAGGTAAGACACGGCTGTTTTGGGGTCACATGCCTGGGGATGTGCGAGACACAGATTCACATGGCAGGTGAGAAAGACAAGCACAGGGTCACTGTGCAGAGTGTGCCTTCCAGCAGCTCTCTGCTGTGTGCTTGTCCCCAGTTCACAGCGTGCACTAAAAGCTCTGCTCTCCAGAGGCAGCTTGTTGAAAGCTCCAAAGACTGTAGAAGAGCAAGGACACTGCTCTGCCCTTGCACTGACCAGCCAGGTGTGGGGCAGAGAGGGTTCAACAGGGTTGAGGGGAAGACTTGGCAGGTCCAGGTGCATTGAAAGTTACTGGATATACTCAGAACTGAGGCCTTCTGGAATCTGTTATAATTAGTTCCTCTAGATAAATACTCTAAATTCACTGAAACACTGTTTTAATTAATTTAAAAGATAATGCCTCTCTAGTTAAGCAGTTTAAATTCAAACATATTATGGAAGTGAAATTCTGTTTTGATTACACATCAATTTTTCTGAAAAAAAATTCCCATTAGCAAGCATGTTCAAACAACAGGGTGCTGTTCAGCAGCACCTTAACTTCAGGGTTTTCCTGTTACAGATATTCCTAGCTAAGAGAATTAATTGAAACACTCATTTCATAATCCCAGTACTTTGAACCAGCTCATAAGAGAAATTGAAGGACTTTTGCAAGGAGAACACTCACCACAGTTTAGATTCAGATGTGCCCTAGGCTTCTCTCTGACCATTCATCATTCAATGACTAGCAAAATACAACTTTCTCAGTCTGTACCAGTGCTGCTCCAACTGACTTTATATGCAGAAAATTCACAGCAACATAGAAACAAGGGTAGAGAAAACTTCAAAGTCTTCTGGTCAGTGATAGGACAAGGCGTAACTAACATAAAAGGTGGCTCAAGAAACTCAAAGGTGCAGACAATTGAGGGAAAAAATTGAAAGATCCCACAATTTAATTGCCACTTGTTGATATTGCCTGTGAAACTATTTCTAGTTTCTTCAATTGCCTTAGCTACAAATGTCAAAATATGCCTGAAGAAGGAAAGTTGAGTAAGAAGCTGCTATTATAAAAATAATTTCCAAGTATGAAAGAATGATTAATAATCTACTCATATCCTCTATAATATCTAGGCTGTGTGTGCATCCCATGTGCTTGAAGATCTTCTCTCTTCATGGAGTAAAACTATGCATGAGGCTCAACTCACATTCACTGCATATGCCAGTCAGAGTGTGCTCCCTGCAAAGGCTCACAACGGTTATAAAGGACTTAGGCTTGAGAATCTGCAGTTTTAATTACCTCTTCCATCAGTTTCTTTCTGATGTTACTATGTGAAGTAGAAGCAGGTTTCTAAATCAAGAGGTGGAGTAGTCATGCAGTCTTCATCCTTGTTGGTTTTCAGCACCTGACTGAATAAATCCCAAATAACCTGGTCTGATCTGAAGGCAGATCCTACTTTGGGAAGATCATTATACTGGAGGCCTCTGGAGGTCCCTTCCACCCTGAGTTAGTCTGAGTCTATGAAAAATCATGTATCCAAGTTGAAAGATTGTCATACCTACTCCCTCTCCTTTTGACTGCAAGGAAGGAAATTCATGAAAGATTGAAGAAACCTATGAGAGAACTGTATATGGGGAATTTAGTGAGTCTTTGATATAGTCCATAGCAATTGGCAGCTAGTGAGAACTTTCACATGTTAAACTCTGCCATGGGGCTTGAAGGCTCATGAAGAAAACAGTAGGAATAAATAGCATGTCTTTATCTTGAAATGAGGTTAAAATTGAAATGCCCTGCAGTTCAGCACTGGAGAGGTGTAACAAAGTATTTATTAGCTATGTAAGAGGTAAAATAATGAGAATTATATCCCCTGAAGGGCACTCCGAGAAATCTCAGTAGGAATGACAAAATCTAGATGACCATATTGCCAGTGTCAGATAAAATGACAGTAATTCAATATATACATCAAAAGGGTGTGTATCTGAGTAGCTCACCTGGATTAATGACCATAAGTCAACTTCCAGAGGTCACACTTTTGTCTCCCTTATGTAGATTAAGTAACTATGAAAAAGAAAACTGAAAAACATGTGATGATGCCATTTGCTCTAAAGCTTGAAATTCAGTGCAATCTCAAAAAAGTTTCATGGGATATGATCAAGCAGGACTTCGTAACTTTTTGTCACTGTTTTTATTGACCGGAATTGAAATAAAAGAAAGGAGTATCTCGTGAATTCAATCATGAATTGCTCAGTTTTCTCAAGAAAAAATTGATGGCTGGTTCAGTGGCTACTATTTCGCACTGATAACAAATAATTCTAAGCAGGTTGCAGAAAATTATTGAAAGAAGGTATTGTGCTGTAATTTAAAACAAAGTAGGTCCTTTAGGTTATATAATTTCTTAGGATCTGTAAGAAAATGGTCAAAAATAAAAGATCTAAGGCTAAACAAATAATTCCTTGTGATTAAAGAATAAATAGATTAGATAGCTTAGTTAACAGCAGAGACCTGCAAGATATGATATGACAAATAATAGTACCTACAGGTGTGGAGGCCAGTGGGCCAACTGGGCAAGGGAACAAAAGAGTCCAATGGAGGGACAGACCCCAAGCCCAGAGTTATCCCCAAGGTTAGGGAGATAGCAAAGGCTTCTCCCAGGCTGCTTTGTTCCATTATGTTAATGTGTCCCAGTTCTGCTTCCCTGGTTGGCCCATGGCCTCCCCGTCCCTTTCTCCCATGTATGTCCCTGCCCTAGAATGTTCTCCCTTCCCTGTTCTCCCCCTGGCCCTCATTCCTCAGCCACTCCCTCACTATTTCCCTGTTGGCTCCCATGCCCTGGCCCCACCTGTGTCCCACCCTGTGCTTCAGACCACTGATGTTCTCTCCACCCCTACTGACCCCCATATATAAATCTGGACCCTCCCACTGTCTTTGTCTTTATCCCTGGGCCTCCTCACGTGGCTGCAATAAACATCTCCTGTGGAACCTCATACGAGGCCCTTCCCATCCCTTTGCTGTGGACTGCTCCTCAGCTATCCAGCATGAGTGGTGTGTGTGTGTGGCACCGCTGAGCAGCTCTTCACAGAGACATTTCTGGAAGGATGTGGCACCACAACATCCACCCACCACAACATACATGGTCAGCAAAACTTTTCTATTTGCTTTTGGAACGTGAATATAGGTTCATAATCCATAAAATCAAAGTGAATGAAAAAAACAGCGTTCCATTTATACAACTGAGAATTAAATTCAAGTTGATTCATACAAGACATAGTTTTGTAAAAATGCGTCAGAGGTTTATGCAAAGATTGAGCCATTGATATGAATAACAGAACCACCAGCTAGATTTCCTTCAGCTAAGATTAATCTAATTGATTTAGGAAAACACTTCTACAGCAAATACAGACATTCTCTACCCTTCACCTTTTTGAAAAACACCCATAATTATACCAAAGACAAGATCTATGCTTTTCCTTAAGCCTGTGAGAACTGAGAAGCTATCATTCCCTGTCTGTTTTACTCTGCTTTCAAATTTTGCAGCAAACTTAGACACACCACAGACTTGGTTTCTGCCATGTTTAATTTTGTGATTTTTTGTTTTTGTCTGTATTTTGTCATTTTATCAAAAGATTGAAAGTGTTTCCAACACAGCAACAGCTGTTCTTTGCCCTTCCGAACAGCTTTGTAGTATTATTTAATATATGAAATATTTCTACTTAAAAAAGCTCGATATAGGTATGAATTCACAGGTGTAATAACCCCTAACCCTTAATTTTGTATCAGCAAAAACTCAAAGTACATTATTTCAGATTTACATCTGATGTATTTCACTGTTTGTCTTGCTGGCTCAGACCAGGATCTAATATATTATCACATTTCCATTCTCTTGAGTTTCTAAATTCTTAACAGTACCATATATGAACATTCCCATTGATATAAGTTTTGCCAGCATGACTTAAAATGAGTATCTCCACGTTTTAATGATGGTTGGTTTCCCCAAAATGAGGACCACTGTGGCTTCAACTCTTCATTAACCAAAGGTGAGTTAAAGAGAAAATGCAATTCTGTACAAACTCATGAAATTAAGCCTTAGATTTATAAAAGCAGCTCCTACCTGCTTTTATTTAAGACAGAAGACACATACTTTCATTCAAAGGACTGTATTCAGCATATGGAAAACAGGTGTGAATTGCAACGAGGGAGTTCAGACTGGATGTAAAGGAAAACTTCCACTGTGACAACAGAGAGAAGAACAGGATTTCCAGTGTGGCTGTATGGTCATCATCCCTGGAGTTTTTCAAGACATGACTACATAAATCAGTGGGTTGACTGATCTGGTGTTGTATCTGATCCTGCTTTAATCCGAAGGTTGGACTGAAGACCTCCTGAGGTTCTTTCCTACCTGAATTTTGCCTATGATAATTTATGTTTAGACAAGTTTTGCAGGGAGTAAAGAGACCTTTCTCCACCCTTCAGGTCAGAGCAGAAGTTGAGTAACTTCCTATAAATGACACCCAGGATTGCAGCCCATGGCTAGCCCCCTCCAGGGCAGTGGTGATGCCTAGAGCCTATGGACAACAAATCTCCATGGGTCAAAAGACATGTTTATCTCAGTCTGGACCCCAAATTTACATGTGAATCACTGAAAATTCGTTGGCTGACGATGAAAGTAACCCATGTCCTTGCAGAACACTAAGGCGTTTTTTTCTCAAAGATAATTTCAACACATCCACAGAGAAATTAAATTAGACGGATTTTGCATTCTCCTGCAGATGCAAAAGAAGCAGGATTTGAAGGCCCTTGAGGTCAGTGGCAGAATTACACTGGTTTCAGTAGACATCGTTTCAACTCTTATAAAGGTTTTCTCTTTAGTGCTAACAGTCCAACTGTTGTATAGGTTAAACCTTGAAATATTGAGTTAAAAGATTTTTCTTAATTATGCAATTCATGTCTAACAATAATATTTTTTTTCCTTCTGTAGAAATAGGCACTGAGATTAATACTAGGTGCATAGCTGTTCTCAACAGCCATAAAAAGGGCAGTGAGTTGGGAAATACAAGATTCAGCTATGGATTATTTAAGTTCACATGAGACATCACTGTATCAGAGCACTGAAGTGAAACATATAATATATGATAAAGGGTTTTCTCCTGGTTATGGAAGGAAATGTGAACAAAT
The DNA here is from genome assembly GCA_013400515.1 of Erpornis zantholeuca. Taxonomy (NCBI): domain Eukaryota; kingdom Metazoa; phylum Chordata; class Aves; order Passeriformes; family Timaliidae; genus Erpornis; species Erpornis zantholeuca. The sequence continues at coordinate 80,456 of VZTN01020296.1, read as the reverse complement.
TCTGACTTTCACAGATAGGGACCTTATTTCCTTCCTATTTGTTATTACACTCACATAGATGAATAACCAAGGCATGCAGTTCATAAAAGAAGTGATTGCATACATAGTGAGGTTTTCTTTAGGTGAATTTATTGATGCTTTGGATAAAGGAAAAGTCAATATATATTAACTACTGTACAGTCAACAGATTTATTTGTCAAAGGTGTTTTGCTTCTGTAAGGGGGGCACAGAAATGAGGTATCTTTTAGAGCTGAACTGTGCTGGGCACCTACCAGGAGGACTTGCTTAAGAAATAGCCCTAATGAAGTGTGATGCACCTTTCCTTCCTTTTGTCAACACCTCATCACTTTTTTTTTTTTTTCTGTTCCTGACCAGCATCCTTCCTAGTTTCAAGAACTGTTCAATGGTATTAAAAAAGGACCATAGTAAGAATCTCAGAGTTCTTTACTGTTATTTACTATTAGATTAATGGGAATGAAAGGCTTTGACAGCTCCAGAGCTCTGATTACCTGTTCACACACCACTCACTTAGATCTCAGCAGTAATTGCTGCCACTTACTGTCCTTTCATAAAAAGATCTTCAGAGCCTTCTGTTTCTGCTCAAATGAATGTTGTAGCATTACATGACCCTGTGCATCACTGTAATTTTGAAATTTCAACAATTCAGTGAAACTGCAAATAAGCTGAGAAGATGAGGTATTAGATTCTGTTGTTTTTCTCTGCAATTCCCACTCCTGGGTCTTTAAAGCAGAAACAAAAAATGCCTAACTACTTCCAACTATTTATCTGGTAGCAAGGATTCATTCGGTCCTAATCAGGCTCCTGTCATCCAGTCTATTATCACATTTTGGTGCTTTTCTGTGTGTGGGACAATCTGTGTGGCTACAAGACCATTTTCTGGTCTGTATGAAAGATGTAACTGCTGTAATAATTTTGACAAGTGAAAAAGCTCTCACCCATGAAGGCCTCTGAAGGCTCCACCTCTCCCTATGTACCTTTAAGGAGTGTCTGGACACCTAGCTCAAGGCTTGGGATTGTAGTGCCTAGTTATATAGAAAAAAGTTAACTGTGATGCTGAGTAGTGTGGAGCCTGGAGTTCCTTTCTAGTCTAGTGCTATTTTTTACCATGTGCCCATGACAATGCTGGATTTTCTTAGCCCTTGTACTAGCCAATTTTATATAGCTCTGAAAATAAGCTGTCAAAGACATCAAAACATGTTTATTTACAAATGCCTTAACTAGGACAAGCTTGTTATTTTTCAGTTTTATCCCCACTTGGAAATATACAAATAGGAAAATATCTTCAATTCTTTCCTTGTAGCAATAGGTGGCAGTAATGATATCTACATTTGTCTGGATGGCCAGTGGGCTTTGGAAACACTGTATTTGGCAGTTTTAGCTTAGATAAATGGTTGTAGTAGATACTGTTATCCCAGGTTGAAGAAAAGTACCTTTTTAAAATAAAGAAATCCTGTATCTAACCTTTCACATATTTGGATAAGTATATCCAGATGGTAGTCTTCTTTGGCTATGTTTAGCTTCTGGATTTACACAGATGCCAAATTAAACTAAAAATACGAAACACAGACTGTGTCATTATATTGTTCTTATTAAATATTCAAAATGGCTTTACCACAGGGGTAGTTATATACTGCAATAGCAAGAAAAATAGGCAAAGATTTTTAAATGTTACACAAGCTAGAAAGATTTGTCCAAAGGACACTGTGACTCTGTACTTCGTGCTGCATTTTATGATGCTTCAGAGAATGGGATTAAAAAGTATCACTGCAGCCTTATAAACTGAGCTTTTACATAAAAAAGCCCAGGATATATTATTCAGGATTTGTCTTCCAGACACAATGGTTCTTTTTCAACTAAACATTTACGAGCACAAGCAACTTGCAGGCAATCTAATGGTTAGTTTTCATTTTGCCTGAAGGACTTAAAGTAATGACAAATGTGATATTCCTTTGCTAGAACAGTTTTCTAGAGTTTCTAGAGTTGACATTACACAGGTACAGGCCTTGCAGTTTCACACAGATCTGAAGGGAACAACTCTCAACACTGTGATGATACCAAACATCACCACATCTCAAATAAAAATCTTCTTCAGCCAAATCTTCTTCAGATCACATGGAGGAGCCTTGCAGAAACACCACAGAGAAGTAATTTTTGATAATCTCACAAGTGATGGCTCCAATCTTTCCTGTGTTGTAGAGTCAAGTATTACTGACACCTTCTGTGTGTACAAGGCTCAAACCACGATGCATGAATCAGCTTTCAAGAACAGGTGACACCTCTGATAACCATGGGAAGGGCACGAGTCACTAGGCATTAACTGGAGTGTGGCATTTGAAAAGAATTATCTGGTATAGCAGGAAAGTGTATGCATTGAAATGGTGATGCTTCCTTCCATGACCCTGTGTAGAGAGCTTTTGACTAGGAATAAGGGAGCACATAATTTGGTGTGTACTCTGCCAGCTAAGTGTCCTTCCAATAGAAGGCATAGGCCCTCTTCCAGTTTTCACAAGCAGAAATCCATGTGTGAAACTAAATGAGGGAAGAAGTTGATGACATTTGCCCTCTGTCTAAACACAAACCAGGAGAGTATTGTTACTGATAAGCACATTTGGCTTTATCTGTTGAAAAAAGCCAGCATCAGAAGTGTGGTGTTTTGTAATTCATATAGCTGCTCCTTTGTTTTTTTCTGCATGAAATACAGGATAGATCCATTCAGATGTATTGTGTCCCCAAGAGTTTTCTCAGCTTATCAGACAAATTCAAAAAGAAAATATTCAGAATTCCAAGCACATAGGTGTGTTCGTCAGCCACTGTTTGAAATGTGTAATTACTGTACAATATCCTTAATACTTACCCTAAACCCTCTACCAACTTCTATACCTAAAAGTTCATGTGCCACCTGCTAGAACAACAGTATTCACAATAATATTATCACATTATTTAACAGCTCTTTCCTTCATCCATCCCATAGTGCAACCAATTACAGTCAACATGGCTGGCAAATAAACAGCAGTTTCTGAAGATTTCAGGATTTCAGCAAGTGCCTGGGCTCAGTGCAGCAGTGAAACTTCCCAATAAGCACATTTTCTGCTGATCCAAGTTTGTGCAGCACAGTGCAGCAGGGAGAAGGGGTGCAGACAGCAGTCAGGAAACAACCACGTTAGGCTGTGTTGTTCACTCTGATCTGAAGCCCCAAATCACCCTCACCACTGCCAGTGTCTCCTGCTGGCTTGTGCCTATGACATGGGTACAAATATTTGGACCTTTATTCCTCAGACTAACCACCTCACATCCTGTAATGTACACAACCAGGACATATCACCAAGAGGATGTTCGAATGTGTTCTACAGACAGGTGAACTTTGGCGTCCTGAATATGCTTCCCCTTCGGGGTCATTTTATTGATCTATGCCAAATGTATAAATTTGCTGGGATAGACCAGGATGGGAGGTACTAGATGGGAATATGGGATGGTATGCTAGAAAAGAAAATTACATTTCATAAATGATTAAAAAACTGACCTTCTACTACTTGAAATGTCAGTAGCATGTCCCACAATACTTTTCTATGCTGAGCTTCATGTATCTTGGGAAGCACTGTAATAAGTTACTTGTAAGAATCACTTCATATGCTTCTAAGAAGGAACATTTGCAAACAAAATCACAGAGCAATAAATGTGTGTATTACTGCATGCTACAGTTTAGGATGGATGAGACGTGACAGGCAACATTTGACCCAAACCCAACTCCCATTATAGTATACCACCCTTGTAAGAAGTTCCCTATTCTAGGAGATGTCAATAAAATGGCTTGTTGCATGAAATCAAACAGCCAAGTACTCTAACTCCTACTGAAAAATCTGGATAAGGAATTATATATCAGCAATATTGTTTGAGCCCACAGACTGTAGTGCCAACCTCCTGATTAACTGGATTGCTAGGCAGGAATATAGTAGGGTTGAAGATGAGTTTAAACGAGACTCTGCAGTGAAACTGCTGTTACAGTAACTACTTGCACTGAAATGATTATAAGGATTATTCTTGTTATTTATTCAAGTTAAAATAGCTATGGGATTCTGATCTCAGGTTAAGACACTTGGGTTAGGTTCTATTGTGAATTTGGCATCTATGTATCCATTTCTAGTAAATGGATGTATAAACATCACAGTCATTGGAGTGCAGAAGCCATTCAAATGACTGTCTATTTTTGGATGAACTGAAAGCTTTATAGATTCTGTTAGCTTTATAGATTTGTTAGCAAGGTTGGTTTGTTTGGACAGACAACTAAAAAGCATACTCTCCCTCATTTAAATCTTGGTGAACTGTGGACTAAGTTTTTAAAAACGGGAAAATCTTGTATGCTGTGTGGAATTCTGAAAACAACCGGGGATGTTCTCAAGTCAAATTATTTTAAGGTGTTATCACAGAAGTGCAGGCAGGTGTTTAAGCCTCTTGGAGGAGTCACACTTGGGGTGCTCATTGTCTTGTTTGACGTCATCTCACACCATGAACAGCGCAATCCTTCATACATGATTAATTGTGCTGTATTTAAAACACCTTGCACACTTAAGGATTTTTTTAGTTTCTGCCATCAAATAAAACATCCTCCTCATTTGCAGCACAAACCCTCTGAAGCTCTGTATTGTCTTCTATTAGAGTGAGGCTTAGATGGAAATGCCTGTGGAAGGAGCCCAGGAGTTCCTTGCTTCCCTCCAAGGCCGGTGGACTTTGCAAGCTCAGCTGTTTGTGCCATGCAGGGAACCTGGAACTTCCACACAGAGCTGCTTTTGTACTACTGGAGCCACATTTCAGCTTGGGGAGTTAACATCTTGTCTCCTAAGGAAACTGGTGACCAAGCATTTCATAGGAGGGAAAAACAGGCAATGACTGAGCCCACTAATTGAAGAGTTACAGTGGTTTGATGTATAGGTTCAAAAATCTAGACAACTAAGGCTTAATAATTCCATTTCTCAGCTGTAGATCTCATGTGCTACTCCTTTTTGACACTGTCTCTTCCAAAAGCAAATATTAAACAGTAATGATAGGATAAAAGACTGTTTGCTGGAAATGTACTTCCTTAAGTACATGCTCATAATTCTTAGTTTCAGCAGTGGAGGTACTCTGGGACTCAGGGAAATAAGCTGGTACTTTAATTAGTGTTAACTCTCTTTACATATGTAAGTGCGTGTGTTCACATTAGGGTGCATCTGTAAAGCATTTCTGTGGCTGAGGAGATTTGCAGAAGAGAGTTGAAGAAGCACCATCAGGGGAAAATTCTGCAGCATCTCAAATTAAGAGGCAAGCTGTGACTATCTGTGGGTTTTCAAGGCAGAACTCTAGATAACTAATATGTTTAATTAGCATAAAAGCTGAAAAATGCAGCATCCTGGCAATAGTTTTTCCGCTCAGCAAGTCTTGTTAAGTGGTTATATTGGTAATCGTTACTGATTATTGACAATACATCAATTATTTTTCATTGAATTACATTCAAAATAGACCTCTGACACTCATTGAGTAGTCCTGTTCATCTGATATTTTTAATGAAGACCATATCTTAATTATTGTAGCAGCATGAGAAAGAAACATGAAATATAAAACTGCACTTCCCCACATCATCACCTTTTCTAGAAATACACAGAGAGATTAATCCTTATGTCCATGTATTAATTTTTATCTGCAGAGCTCTGAGCAGATGTTTTCAGAGCTGGTAAATAAAGCTGTTTGACCCCTACAAAGAAATACATACTCAAAACCATTTAGCCTTCAGTAAATCTTATCCTGCTGACTGGGAATTCACATACTGCCACCAATCCCCTAATTCCTCTGTTACTGCACCCCTGTGTTCACTCTCCCTGGCCACTCCTAACTTGGCTTTTGGGGTCTGACTCTTTCCATAGCAGTTTTCTCTTGTCCACATCCTACACCACACTCTGCAATCCCTGGTCATTTCCTCAGCCATCCTAGTCTTCCTCTGGACATCTCTGCCCTACCTGATGCAGATGGATGTTGTCCTTTGTTTGGTACCTTTGAATCCATCTATCTTAACATCAGTTTCTCCTTTATTGCTCCTGTCTCTCCAAAGAGTAGCTGTCCAAAATATTTGCAATCTAAACTCAGCCTGAAAGCAAAGATAGTATATGAGTATAGAAAGAGGGCCCACAGCTTTATCAGAAAAACCTCACATTCATCTTCTAATGTATCTGTGTCCATAATTAAAACCCCAAACCTACCAAAAAAAGTGACATGTACACTAAGAATATCACTGAAATAAACTTCGAGACTCTAACATGATTAGACACAGAGTACTCACTCTGAAAAGCAAAAAAGAAAAAAGATGCTCCAGTTTTGTATTGTTTTTTTCTTAGGCTACAAAGGAACTCCTCTGCATTCAGAACACTACCAAAGTTTCACATTTATAACAAAATGAAGAGATAAATGTCTGAATAAAAATGGTAGTAGATAGAGGCTATTTCTCATTCTTGTTAGTCAGACTGTAGAGATGATTTTGACCATCACTGCAAGAATGACCCAATTAATCTGAAACCAATTTAATGAATTTTGGTTTATTGAATGTGCACTGTCTACCAAGTACTGTAACCACCTTGCAAGGTCCCAGTTTGGTATCATATTTTAAGGTCTTTCCCTGCTGACAGCATTTCTTCAAGAAAGAAATGCAAGAGCTCCACAACTGCTGAACTGCAGGTTTTCCTTGTCTCCTCTGCTGCAGGAAAGCACAATTATCCATACTGCATTATCCTGGGAGATTCCCCTGGGATAAATGTAAGCTGTGTATGCACATGTTGGGAGAAGCAGAGGCTCATCAGTAGCACTGTCTGTTATAAAACATCAAAGCTTTGAGCTGCTCTGCTTTCTCCTCTTGAATACCTATCCAGGGGACTTGGGACAGGATTTTACAGAGAATATAGGAATGTTTGAAAATAACCTTGAGGGGATGTCCTGAGGAATATTCAAGGAGGGGTATAGAGAAGAAACACAAAGGAAAAAAATCTAAAAGACAAATTCAGCATAACAAATCTGATGGCAATTTTTATCTTAATTGCAGTCTCTGCTCACAACAGGATTTATTTTGAAAGAAGAAACTGTCTGATGATCACGATTACAACTCTCACTCTCAGTATATCTGTGAAGTCAAAAGTTGTACAAAGGAGACTACATCTCACCTTAAATAGTAAAGCTGTACTGAAAGCTGGTGAATGCATTTCCAAGGTATGAAGGAAGCTCAGATTGCAATGTCCACTAATGAACTGTCTTCAGCCACATCATGAACAATTCACTCAACACCTGAGATACAAAAGACTACTGCAGGCATGAAGAAATTGAGTAGAAGTGCATTTTTTTCCTAAGTATTTTTATTTTGCAATGTATTAGAAAAACTTACATCGTGAGGAAATCTCCAAGGGAATGATAGAATACTTTATGTATGTCTTGCTCATCCAAGCTGAAAAAAATGTTGCCACCACTGAAGCAGAAACAGGAGAAAGAAACTATTGTCCATATGCTACTCTTGGTTCATACTTTGCTTAGTATGAAATTTACAGTCTTTTTCCATATTCCGTTTCCCATCTACATATTTTAATCAAAGATTTTAAATTTTTTCACTGACTGCAAACAAAAAAGACTCAAGCACATTGCATGCAAATCTGCCATGTCAGTGAAGAGAACATGCTGCTCAGAGTCATGGTGTTGTGAAATTTTCAAGATACAAATAATATCAGAATACTTACAACATTAACACTAGAGCTTTGGGAAAAAAGGGATCAATGTTGTATCACATATGGTTAGCTCTTTCTCTCTCCTCTGTTAGCTGGGACTTCACATCATTGCTCATTTGATCTCTCTGGATCAGCCTTTCCTCTACTTTCAGATGCATGGAGGGGTTGGGGTAGGAGGTGGAAGGTTACAAAACCAGAGTAAACCAGGCAGTGCCATATAAGACAGTGGATACAGTTATGGCTCTGTAGAAGGAGTGACTAATCATTTTAATTACTTAGAAAAAATTATTTGCATGTAGTTATTAATACACTTGATTATTATATTTAGCATAACAGTATCAACATGCTATTAACATAGATCAGTTGGAAGCAGACACCCATACTAAAATCACTTGAAGCTTTAAAGCAAAACCAAGAAATTTTTAAGGTATTTCTATGAAAGAAAGATATCTCTGATAGCTGGCCACAAAGAAACTGGCAATATGCTAAAGCAGAAAACTGGAATTAACCCCATCAGATTTGTGGATGGAGACCTGAGATAATCTTGAATATAAAGCTCTGCTTTAGTTCTTTTAGCATCTTCTGCTTCAGCATCTGAATGTCTAAAAATGATTCAGGGTCAAAATTTTAATACTGAGGAGGGGGGAAGGAAGGAAACAAAGCATTTAATTTTATTATCCATCAATAGGATGCTAAATTGTGGAGAAGAGGGATATGTAGCATTTTAATACATATTGTGTGCCCTAAAGACTTCTTTTCCTAAATGGGTAGGTTAATGTAAAGGGATTAGTAAAGAAAAGCAGGAAGGGAAAAACAGGAACATAGACAGGTGATGGCAGATGATTTAAGTGAGGGTGCAACCAATATGTGTGTTTGAGATGTACATAGCACAATAGTCGGTTTTCTTATTGATTGCTTGTCTGTTTAAAAACAGACACCTGGACAAGTGTAAATATTATCTAGACATAAAGAAGTGTATGCCATGCCTTTAGAAGAAAGAGTTAATAATTCTTCTAGAAAGAATTTCAAACAGTGTTATCTAAATCATAATTTTTATACACTGATTTAAAGGTTTCCCTGAATCCTCCCCCACTTCATTGTCATTTAGGTGCAACCAACAAAGTAAAAATGAGAAATATCTAAAATCACAATGCCATCACTAGGGCATTGTGGACTTATATATGTCTAGATCATATCTACACTTGTCTGGGTGTCTGATTTTAAACAGAGGAGCAATCAATAAGAAAACCAACTTTTGTGTAGTGTACACCACAAACACAGCTCTAAGATGGCCTTGATTATCTTTGGCCACTAGGTTTTTTACCTAATGCAAGATGGTTGGCCAAGCTCAGTCTACAGGTCAGATGTTCCATCTCCTACCATTGACCAGACATAAATTTAAAATGATCTAGGGCTTGTTAGATGAGTGTTCCTTGCTAAACAATAATTTCATATAAGCACATTCCTACAGTGTTACAATAATGAGAGAAGGGAGATGAAAGAAAGGGCCAAGAGGTGACTTCATCTATTCACTTGAAATCTATAAGGGAACAAGCAACTCCCTGCTGGCTTCAGTGAGGGTTTCTCAGCCATAGGGTATTGAAGGAGTGAGGGTGTCATGGGCATCTTTGGGTATTTCACCTCAGTGAGGATGAAGAGCACATCAGGCTCACAATAAAAGATTGTATCTGTGCCAGTGGCAGGAACTGGAGCACCTGCTGGGGCATCATGCACCTCAGAGAATTCCCTGTGTCTCTTTCCCAATACAGCCTGTTTGCTTCATTAGTACCTTAGTCTCTGTATATGGAAGTCTCAGTATGTTTTGAAACCAGCTTCATTTATTAGCAGTATCTCATCTGGTATAACAAATGACTTTTTCTGTAGCTAAACAGCAATAAAATTAATTTGTTCTTGTAGGGAGCGAACTCCGTTCAGAAGTTGAAAGACTTGTACTCTGCACATTTGTATGTTGTGGTATCTAATTCTTTGTTAAGGGCATGATTGAAATTTAAATACCCTTTGTGCCTAGAATTTGTGAATCACTTTCTTTTTTCATCAGTGCTGGCTCATAAGCATTCAGCAGGTTTTCAGGGCTTTATAGTTTGCATGGTGTTTCTTTTTTGAATGGTTTTCATATGTTTTCTGATTTACTTCTCTTACATAGCTCATTGCTCAGTTCCTGTAATTTTTCCTTGGAATAATGTGGGCTAACGTTTGTTTAAAGAACAAGATAAAATGCCATGGAAGAGACATGGGAATACAGACTATTCAAGAAAATTCAATGGACAAGACTCTTGATCTGATATGATCTTTGATAGTGCTTATGAATGGTATTTGTATTATGGTTATTTTTTTCCCTAGTTAATCTACTTCAGACCCTATTACATTTTTTCTTCATCTGCACCCACTTGTCAGAAAGTAAAAGACTATTCTGCTAGTATAAGCAGAATCCCAGGTTGGCACTATTCTGCCTGTGACAACTGTGAAAAACTACGGGCAAATTTTCCATTTCCAAGTAATTTTCAACCCTATTTACTGCTTACATAATAAATGGAAAATGTTATAAAGGGAACACTTTTAAGTAGAATTCTTTTGCTGTGTGTTGTTACAAATGAGACAGGGAAGGCCATTTTAAAGTCATGTCTAATAACTTAGGTGTAGTATCTTATTTCACCAGACTGTTGGATACCTTGAAAGGCTCAATGATAATGAACAAACAGATCCAGTTCTGAACAAAGAGAACCCCTTGTCTAGCTGATAGCAGCAAGACACCCTTACCCTGCAGTGGGTCATCGGGCAGAGGAAAATATAATGTTCCATTTGCCACCATTTTCCATTAGCTTTTGCCCATTCTGCACTGCTGTCGAGTTACCTGGAGATGGAATTGCTCCTTGTGCTACTCTCCATTGGAAGCAGAACTTGGAGGAATGGAGAACAGACTGGTGATCACAGTAGCCACACAGCACAGACCTGCCAAGCCAGGCTGATTCGAGTCATAATGTGCTCAACGAAAATTGTTATGTACGCTTACATATGTACACATGCACACATGAATAGTTTTGCATTAAATAAACCCCACTAAAATAAAAGTGTCCTGGGCATGCAGATAAACAGCTAGCCCAGTATCCTAAAATGTGCTGGAAGGTTACTGCAATTTCCATTCCAGACATCTGCCACATCCAGCCTCCTCTCTAAGCAGATGAAAACCAATGGAGCCAGACGATGATGAAAAGTTCTGAGGGCAATGCAGTTAACACTTGCCCCTTAGAAAGAGAAAATGTGATTTTTTTGGCATGAGCATGTTACCAGAGCAGCAGCCACAGCACTGCAGGGCCAGGACTGCTCCGAGCCAAGGCTGTAGCTGCAAGAGCATCCTGGAAGGGACAACCCTGGAGCTACTGCTGGAAGAACTCACTGAATGGAGGCAAGTGGTTTTATTGAAATGTATGAACAGCAACATTTGTGAAAGGAGGAGGTTGAGTTACTCATGGCTGAAATAAGTTTATTCAGCCTTTGATGGGAAAAACTTTTGTCCAATATATTATTCACTGGCATTTCACAACCAGTTCTGGAAAGAATGTGTTTAGTCATACCATACACCAGATTTGATCCAAGATTTGAGAATGTTTGAGAAGATGTATACTGTAAGAAGCCTTTCTGTGTGTACTGGGATCCAAGGGTCTATAAGAAACAGCACTCATCCAGCTTTAAAATAATTTTTTTTTCATGTAAAAATGTGAATAAAATATAATTACAGCAGGGCTGTGAGAAAATAAGTTTTTTTGGTGTAACTCTTACCTGTGACCAACAATCTCAGTATTGAGTTAGCTGTTGTAAAAGTTAAATGAAGAATTTATCCAGAATAGTCTTCAAATAATAGCTTGAAACTTAGATCTTTTCTATTTAAAGTTTTTATAATTCTGGGTGGATATCCATGTAAATAAAAACATTTACAATAGAGCTGTGAGACAGTGTAGCATTCATTACTGTGCCATAATAAATAAATCCACTATTGTAGAATTATTCATGACAAATTTGGATTTTATACACATGGATGTGATTAATAAAAATGGCAAGTTTCATAAATACAAAAGAACAGTAGTGGGTTTTGCTCTATTTATGGCTAAATTTGTCCCTGCAGTAACAATAGTTCTATTGCTGAAATGATCGCCACATTCAAAGTACACACACATATACAAACACAGAGGCATTGCAAGGCATCTCCAAGGGGAACTGGCACAGTACTGATCCATACACTTCTGCATCCATTCATATGTGCCTGGCAGTTGCTGTCCCCTTCAGTACCATTTCCTTTTGTAGCAAACTCCTGGGGCCACAGGTTAGCCTAGAAAAACCCATTCTGTCATGTTGCTGGATGCAGTAGTAATGGAAACCTGAACACATTTCATACACAACTGTATATCAGGAGGATCCTGATTCACATCCCATGTATTCAGTTCTTTATGATACTGCAGTTTGAAAATCCACCTAGCCAGTCTGATAAATTCTTTCTTTGTAGCCAAGACGAAATTTAGTAGCAGGCTCTCTCAGTCACTGTCTTACTTACCAACATTCTTTTTCCTTTTTGCTGCCAACACATTCACTTTAAAATGAAAGATTTAATATAGTTTTGTAGGTTAGATTGTGAATGCTGACTGGAAGCACTTGGTAACAATGATATTGCTGAGGTCTGCCACCATAAACTATAAACACCAAGCAGATCACTGATTTCATCTCCAAAGGAGATGGTGTGTTTGCAATGATCAAGGAATGACTGGATGTCTCCTCACTGTGCATCACTGTTGGCTCTGCTCCTGAACGAATTTAAGTCAGCACTGCGCCCTTGATGCCAGGAATGCTACAGAGATTTAAGGCAGCTGAAGACCCATCCCACAGACTGCTGTTCCAGGTGGTGGTGAGATAGAAGGCAGAATGTTCTGGGACTCACCTGGCTAAATAACATGTTCACTGGTGTGTGGATCATTTGTGATTTTGCGGTAAGTGGTGAGAAGATGAGAGGCAAAAGACTCCTCATGCCACAGTTGGGTGATTTGGGCAGTAAGCAGTGAAGCAGGACAGACACACTCAGATCTCAGGTCTGCCAGCTTCAAAATAAACGTCTCTTCTATAACACAACAGAGTCCTGAACCAGATCCCTAGACAACAATCCTAGCTGACCAGTCAGTGGGACTCACTGCAGGCTGAGAGAGTGCTATTTCGTCTCATCTCTTTCTGTCAAAACTTTTGCTGCAGAGTGAAAGCAAAAACCTAACCCCAGAGCTTGCCCCCAAATGGAGCCAACAACCAGCTCTGGATGGCTACACCTTCCCCCACCTCAGTGCAAATCAGCAAATGTTGAACCACTACGAATTGAAGAAAAAAATAGGTCAAGTGTTTATTTTTCATGATTAAGTAATACAAAAGAGATCAAAGTGTCAAGCCCACTTTCATGGTGGGACATGACAAGGCAGACACTGACACAAAAACTAGGAACAACCACAATGACTTCTATCCACTCCTTCATTCTTTCAAGACATCTGCCACCTTTCACAGACTTTTCTGTGATACATTTTTAAGCTACAGACTTCTAGCAAAATACAAGTTTTGATTACAAACCGGATTGTCTCATGAATATTTTGGCAGCCTATTTGCATAAAAGATCTCATCAATTTCTTTTTCACCAAGAACATTCCTTTAGGCATTAGAAACAAAGGTCAGCTGTAATTCTGAGCTCCACTTTTAAAATATTCACTGAGAAAGGAAAATTTATGCAAAATACATGGAAATGTACTAAAATAGTAACCATGTATTAAATAATTTTCTAGTGGTATTTGCAAATTTTACTATATTTGGAGTTTGAATTGCAAGCAAAACAAGTGTTGCAATGTTTACTGGAACTTTGTCTTGCAGTTTCGGTTACACAGAATACCCACATACCATTGCATCTCTGCTCAGATAGACTTCATGCTGACCATTCCTCCTCTGGAAGTCAGACCATACTTTATATTGTATCTATGGCAAGTGGATGGGATGAAAACTCTCAATTAATGTATTTGAAGGAACTTTTTTACACTGGACTTTGGAAAATCTATGGCACACCTTAGTTTAGTTTGGTCTTTGAATGTCACATATAGTTTTTGGATACACAAAACTTTATTTTTGCATTCATACACCTCTAAATCAGAAAAGTTAAGCCTGAATTTAGCCTAAAAAAGAGTAAAATAAAGGTTGGAGCCCATAATTTTATAATTTCATAGTTCCTGTGCTAACATAAAAGTAGAAGTTATGCCTTCGGCTTCAGTTAAATGCCAAAATGTTTAAGGAAAACAAACAGACCCTGATTCTTGACACTTTTTTTGAAATGAATACTATCTTTGCTTCTGTATGGCAGAAAACCTATCAGATTGCTGTAATATAAAAAGAGCAAAAAGGATGCATCATCTATCATTGTTCCAACAGATTTGTACTATTATTCCTACTTCCCCACCTCTCTTCCTCCTGACCTTCATGCAGCTGCTGCAAATAAACAAGTTATTCTCAGCTTTAGGTTCTATAACCATTCCCTGATGTGGGGAGCTCTTGTACTGCATTGCAATTACACTTTTGTGTTCAGTAACACTGGGGCACTGGAGAATTAAAAATAAATTAAAAGCAGTCAGGATGCTATTACAGGTTGTATTTTGTGTTTAAAAACCATAGTGAAAAATTTATGTCATGGTATGAGATGAGAAGAAAAGGGCAGTATGAGAAGGATACTGAATGGCTGTGGACAGAAATAAAGCACTATAAAAAACATTTTCAGATCCAAATTCCACCCTTGAATAGCAGCGTGAACTTTTCAGAAGTTTTGAATAAACAGAACTATAAAATGTGATCAAATTCCTCTGCTTTGCCAAAAGCAAGCAGCCCATTCCTCAAACGAAATTCACTCACCTGTGAATGATGTGGTATCTCTGCAAATAATCCAAGGAAAGCGCCAGCTCACAAATGTAGAGTTTAACAGTTCCTTCATTGAAGTGGACGTTCTGCTGCAAGTGGTAACGCAGGTCACCTCCAAGTAAGAGATCAACCACCATGAACATGTCTTCTTCATCTTGAAAGGAATACCTGGAAGAAAGAGTTACAGCTGAGATCCCAGGGATGATGATGTAGTCACAGCTGTGCCTTGGGGTGGCTCTCATTAAGGAGATCCTGGGAAGTCCCTGATTTGTTAAAAGGCATGCATAGAAAGGAATTCTCATTGCGTGGTCCAGTCCTGCAAAAAGGCTTTGATTGTGGTGGGACTCTGCATATTTAAGCATTGTGCTTTTACCCCAGTGACAATCAAGTAGCATGCAGATGCTTCCTCACTCCTCTTTGCCCCAGTGGGCTGGGGAGGAGAATCAGAAAAAAGTAAAAACTTGCGGTTTGAGATAAGAACATTTTAGTAATTGAAAAAAGTAAAGCATAATAATAGTACTAATGATAAAAACAGTAGTAATTGCAATTAAAAGGAGAGAAAGAAAGAAAACCTGAGAACAAATGTTGCATTACACCAGTGCTCACCACTCCCTGACTGATGTTAAGCCTGTCCCCCAGCAGCGATCAGCCCTTCCCATCCAATCCCCTGTTTATATGACTGTGATACTTTAGGGTGTGGAATGTCCCTTTGGACAGCTCGGATCAGCTGCCCCAGCTGTGCTCCCTACCAGCTCCTTGTGCAGCTCCTCACTGGCAGAGCATGAGCCACTGGAAAGTCCTTGACTTAGGGTGAGCACTACTGAGCAACAGCCAAAACATCAGCACAACATTATCGACATTATTCTCATCCTGAATCCAAAACACAATGCTGTTCTATTAAAAAGAAAACTAATTTTATCCCAGCTGAAACCAGAACATGGAGGCAAGCAGAGCTTGAACTACTCCCATACTACTCTCTTATTTTGAACATGAATTAACACCTGAATGTTGATAAAACAGTATTTAAAATACCTTTAAGGTTTTTACACTCTTAAATAACCATGTACCCATTCAGGTGACCAAATAGCTTACAAAGTAGTACCAATAAAAGGGAAAGCCTTGAAACACACTTGGTATTTACACACATACAACTCCAGTTCAGTGCTTATGGAAAGTATCCTGGCAGCATTGAAAGCTGCTGTCTCAAGGGTATTTTCCAGTTTCAATAAATATACACAATGTTCTATTAGCTGAGTATTTTTTACAGCTTGCAGAGTAGGTCCAAATTCAATAAGGAATAAAACTGCAATTTTACTGCCTAACAATACATATTTTTTTTCAGTCAGCAACTTATATCTTATAAAATGACAGAGTCTTCATGGTTATTGACTGAATTCTTTTGGAGCCTTTCCCAGAACTGCCTGCTGAACACTCTGGGGACCAAATCTTGATGTGTTTTAAATCCTGTAAATCCAAAGGTGTAGCCAGTCAATGTACAGTATATATACACATATATAGTGCTTGGGCAAGCAGGAATTTCCATATGTTTCTACTTACCTTGGCTATGCTGCCATTGCTCTATTTTTTGTGGTCTGAGTGAACCAACAGAAACTCTCTGGATTTTGTTTCTAAATGCAACTCTGTAAGATAAAGTTTTTTAATTTTCCCAAAGGGGGATTGGTAAATACCTTATTTCTGATGTGGAATCACTCTTTTCTTAGAAATTGTTTTAGAATTAATTTTGATGTGAAATTATATTATTTTATACCAGATATATATGAACTACTGAGAGGTGACCCATGATGATAATGCCTCTTCCACCACCTTTGCTCCCATGAGGTGTGTAATATATGTTGGCTACAGATGTGATTCAGTTCTCCTGAACTGTAAAATTTATGCTGAGGAAATGAAAAAGAGTGGGCTTACAGAAAATCTGTGCACACCCTCCCTCCAGAGGTAGAAAAGTCTATATTAGATTATTTTAATTGACAGTTACGTACAGTTTCACATTCATTCCCAGGCTTGCACTTACTGAAATGAGGCACTGCTTAGGGGTTGTCACAGATGGTTCATTTTGAATTTAATGCTTGCTATTCTTTCTGAATACAGTTCTGAGAAGCAACTTTCTCTCATACTCTGCTCTCCTGTTGCATTTCTGTGTGACTGCCAAATCCAGGAGGGGAAAGTCATTTTATTTGCATTAAGCTTACTTCTCAATAAGTCAACCTCTGAAGCAAAATGGTAAAGTAGGTGGCACATGGTGTCTGCTCACCTCTAGAGAGGCAGAATTTTGTAACACACAAACACATACACAGGTTAAAAACCTAGGAGACTTCAAATATATTCAAATTCTTCCAAGTATTGTGTGTAACTGAATCTGGAGCAATTGCAAAAGCAAAGCTTAAATGTATAGTTACATTTAAGATTTTTTTTTTCTTTTTTGACACTGCTGTTATTTTAAATGAAGAAATTTTAGCATTGAGCAGAAGTAAAATCATCATCATAGAATGGCTTTGGTTGGAAAGGTCTTAACAATCATCTTTTTCTAAACTCCCTGTCATGGGCAGGGACACCTTGCACTAGGTGAGGTTGCTCAAAGCCCTATCCAACCTGGCCTTCAGCCCTTGCAAGGATGGGGCAGCCACAGTTGCTCTGGGTACCAGTTCCAGTACCTCACCACCCTCTGAAAAATGTTAATATTTCCCTTCAGTTACCACTTAAGTAAGGTAAAGGTTTTGTTTGTTTCCTTTTTATAAAAAAAAAAAAATTTAAAAAATTGCAGATTGAAAACTCTATTTAAATGATAAGTGAAATACTGTGTCTTGTCTAGGACTAAAGAGCACTCCTGGTGCCTAAAATCATATGATTACCTGTCAGTAGAAATGCTTCTGATGCAGCTCTAGTCTTGAGATATACATGTTCTTAGTCATTTTTATGGGCAGAGCATGAAAGCAGGGTAAAAAGTGACTACTGCAAAGTTGCTTTTAAATCCAGTGATTATTCCCTTTTTTTGGAAAATTATGAGTATGTTTCAAGGTGAATGTTCGGTCTAGACAAAAGACCCATCAGAACCATCCAGAAAAAAATGTAAAATCTTGTTCATGTTCAGATGAATGCCAACACTTGGTGGAACATGGTTTTCACTCCAAGCATGTTTTTCAGCTGATGTACTCTGGTTTTCTGTGCTTGTGAGTGGGGAATGGTGGTCCTTTGTCACCTCCCAGGCAAGCTTTAATGCATCTGTGATTGTTAATGATTTAAAAGGGAAATCAAACAAAGCTTTCCTACAGAGCTCGACCAATTCACTGCCTTAGGACTCTCAGGGCCTCAGGCATCCCTGGGAATCCAGGCTGGGATGACAACAGATGGGTTTTGTCCAGGGGCTGCCAGATTTGTTAGTGAATCATTGGTCTCCTGCTACTATGCCTTGCCTCTCAGGTAAACACATGAAGTGCAATCTCTACAGACAGAGCTACAAGGCTTCCAGAAGTGTCTGTACCTCTAGAACTCAGTATTTTGAACCCAAACAGAAAAACCAAAACAAAATCCCAAATACACAAGACCCTCAACAAAACCAAAAAAAAAAACCCAACAACACCAAAACTAAACTGAGAGGTATTCAGAAGTTTGGCTGATGTTTGCACTAGGCAGCCTTCCCACATAGGACACTTCTCAGATTTGTCTGGGCCATCTTCTCTAGATCATGAATTGCTAAGGAAGGTTAGAGGAGATGATCCTTGAGATCCTTCCCCCCTGGTATTCTATGATTCTGTGATCTTTCATGGCCTGTAGATGGAGCACGTGTCAGTTTTATTTCGATGCTGAAGGTAGAATGATGCACACCAAGGTACAGCGGTTGCAAGGCTCAGTGTATCCTCTCTGATCTGCTCTTTCACTCAGAGTTGGTTTTTTTTCATTTGTACTGATATGTGTCTGTGGTAACTCTGACAGACTCAGGGTCTGCTGACCCTGCCACAAGTGTTGTGCATACTGCTCTAGGTAAGACACAAGCTGTATAGGCAGAGTTTCAAAGAATATGTGCACGGGCGTGTTCAGTGTATCAGCAGGTTTTTGCAGCCTCTCTAAATTGTATCACACCTGACACACATCAGTATGCTAACCTTACACCTGTTCTCACAGATGATGTTGTCTTCCCTGCACAGTTGATCCAGCTGGGTCAAACCTTCATGGGTGGCATTTCTCTGACTGTCTGCATCAGACTACAGTGGGATTAAGACCATTCCAAGATATTTTCTTCAGGGTGAAGAAGTTCATCCCTGTGAAAATATGTGTCTATGACCTAGAGGAGAGCTGGGGCATGGCAAACAGGAGAAGGTCTCTGGAGCTGATAAACACTCCACTAAGCAGATCCTGCAGCTACTGTTGTCTAAGCTACTGAATGCAGAGCAGGAGTTTCTCCAGGTCCTGCTGTGCAGCTGGATAAGAAGTGGTATTGTTTTCCTCCTACCCTGCCTTAAGGACTAACAGGACTTCATGTACCAGCTTAGACAATTTGGTTTGTCATAGTCACAAGGAATCTAGTCCTATGTCTCTCTCCCTCACACAAATCCAGTATTCTTTCATTACATAAGAAATAAAATATTACCTTTATCTGTTTTTCTAAATTTTAATATTTAAAAAAATAAGAGCTTTTGATTTATTGGTCTAAGAATTGAAATAGACCAAGTGAAATATTGGCTGTGGGAGAAAGGTGTCTTTGAAAATACTGCAGGCTGGGGAGGGGCAGGTGGCAAATCAGACAAGTGGAGGTTAGTTTTTGAGCAAACATTGTAATTTTACTTTTGTATGCTTCTTATCTGCTCAAAGCTAAATGACATAGAAAAGAGTTGATTGATTTTTGAAGTAAATCCAGAGGTTGTTTGGGATTTTTATGTTAACCAGGTAGCTGAGAAATACCTGCTGAATGAACTGTACATTGTAACTTACATAGAATATTAATCAATTGATATTGAATATCAATAATTCCAAAGAAAAAATTTTAATCCTCTTTGAAATGAAAGAGTAAATTAGTTGAAGTAACAGTTCTTGTTTGTTTCTTAAGTAGTGCCATTGTCCAGTTATAGGAAAACTGTTCTAATTACAGACCCAGCCTCTGCCTTATCTTGGTTGAAGAAAAGTTTTAATGCATTAGAATCATCTTTCTCCAAATTAAGATAAAATAATAAAGCCCATAGCAAACAGGAAATTGAATTTTTGATTATCTTCAGACTGGAAGATAAGGTATTATTGAACATAGTCCTTGATGGAAACACATTTCAACAAATCACTTTTTGAATAAGTTATAACTGTTACCACATTTATATCTGTATATTTGTTTGAATAATATTTAATTTTTGTATTTCTATCAAGAAAAGGGCAGAATGAGAAGGATACTGAATGGCTACTGAATGGCTGTGGACAAAAATAAAAAAAAAATTCAGATCCAAATTCCACCCTTGAATATCAGTGTATTTAATAATAATAAAAATTATTATTTTATTATTAATATTTATTATTAATAACTTTATTATTTAATAATAATAAAAATATTTTGTATTTATTATTTGCAACTCTGTATATTCATAAAAGCAGTTACAAATTAATTATTAAGATAATTTTCACCCCTTTCATTCCTTCTTTTTAGTTAATCAGGGTAATTTTTCATTGCAATCCTTCCAGTTGAGGCACCCAGTATTCGTTTATCTTGTTGCATGTGAATTTCCTGGGGAAAAGGACATAGTGATGGATATTTTATATAGGACTTAAATTAAAGATTAAAAACACATTATAAAAATTTTATCATTAAGCCCAAACTTAACTTCATAATCCTGCAGTAATCAGTTAAAGCAAGATATGCACAGTTCATATATTCAGAAAACAATTCTGCTTTCCATTTAATACAACAAATGATTGATCATTGGTGTCTCCTAGCTACAAAATTAAAGAAGGATCCTTTTTCAGTTTTCCCTTGGTAATATTAAAGGGACATGGTAATTTTTTCGATGACATAAACCCCCCACTAGTAGCTGTAGATTTTCCCAGTGTAGATGTAGATTCCATTTCTTGATACGGTTGCCCTGCTTTTTCCTCTTACCAGTCCAAGCCAACCAAATTAATGTTTTTGTTTAAGTTTGTGTGTTCTGCCAGCCAAGGACAAGCCTTGAGAGACAAAGCCTCAAGATTTGTGTAACTGTGTTACAGAATACTCCTCAGCTGCTGTAAAGCAGCAACAGGCTCACCCAAGACTTGCTGCACTGAAAAAGAACAGGTCACCTACAGGCTTTAATAATTTGGCATTTGCCAAAGAACAGTTAGTCAGAGAGGAAAAATAACAGTCCAGAGCCCTCTTGTATGGGTATGGTGGAATAAAATATAGACATAAGTTGTTATAAGTGTAGGTTATAATATAGGTGCCAAAAATAGCAACTTTGAGCAGTCAAGCATCAAATCATTACAAACTTGCCCATGCTGAGAAGGTGTGCTGAAAACTATTACACCCACTGTGACTGGGAATAGCAAATACTTACCTTTGAATTATGTGTTTCATAATATGAGGCATCCAAGCCAACCAAATTAATGTTTTTGTTTAAGTTTGTGTGTTCTGCCAGCCAAGGACAAGCCTCAAGAGACAAAGCCTCAAGATTTATTAACTTTGTAAATACAAATATGCATGTAATTTGAAGGAATGTTGGAAATGTTCCTTCATAATGTCTGTTTTACTTACATTTCTATAGATTCCTTTGTCCTTTTGGAAAATGGATAAGCATTAACAATTGGAATTTGAGATTTATGCTTGCAAAGTATTTAATAGAAGTCTATTGTTGGATGGAAAGAAATGGAAATATGCCTGTTTCCAAACTCAGAAAGACAAGAGTAATTTCTACAAATGCTGTTAAGGACAAAGGACAAATACTTCATTTATTCTTCCTATATTTCTTTATAAAGATATGCAAATATCTTCCAATATTCTCTATTGAAAACTTTTCTGAACAGGGAATTTCTTCTATAAAGGATTAAGTTGTTTATGCTTATACCTTCTCAAATTCTTTTCAGCGCTGAAGTGACCAAATAAAACAGGTCAGGAAAATGCCTAAATAAAAAATAGCCTGAAAGATGACTAGAATTTATTTCAACAAGGATAGTAAGAGACATGTCACAGACTTATTAGCATAGTAAATATTCACCATTAGCTCCCATCCAGGCAAGGATTCTTAATTAGAGACAGTTCAGTATTCATCCTCACATGGAAGAAAATTTTTTTCTCTCCAAGAGGTTGAGAAGACCACGAATCCCCTCTGATCCGAGAAAGAACTGTTCATCATCATGAGCTGTCCATGTGCACTCACAGCCCAGAAAGCCAAAGCTGTCCTGGGCTGCATCCTGGCCAGCAGGGCGAGGGAGGGGATTCTGCCTCTCTGCTCTTCTCTCCTGAGACCCCACCTGCAGTGCTGCATCCAGCTCTGGGGCCCCATCCCAGGAAGGATATGGACCTGCTGGAGCAAGTCCAGAGGAGGCCACCAAGATGATCAGAGCAATGGAGCATGGCTTCTGGGAGGAAATGCCAAGAGAATTGGTATTGTCCAGCCTGGAAAAGAGAAGTCTTTGGGTTGACCTAACTGGGGCCTTCCAGTACCTGAAGGGAGCCTACAAGAAAGAGAGCATGTAGGGACAGGACAACGAGGAATGGCTTGAAACCGAAGACAAGTTTAGATTAGATATTGGGAAGAAATTCTTTCCTGTGAGGTTGCTGAGTCACTGGAACAGGTTTCCCAGAAAAGTTGTGGATGCCCCTACCCTGAAAGTGTTCAAGGCGAGGTCTGGTGAGGTTATAAACAACCTGGTCTAGTAAAAGACATCCCTGTCTATGGCAGGGGAGTTGGAACCAGATGACCTCTGAGTTAGGTCACTTCCAACCCAGGCTGCTCAGTGATTTTGGGATCATTCCCATATCCACTGTCACAGCATTTGGCTCAGTTCATCACAAGATACACGACCATGCATGGGCAGGCAGCAATCAGTAATGAACTAAACATGAAAAAGCAAAATACAAAATAAATAACTGCTGTTTGCTCTTTTACTATGCACTTTGCTTTCAGCTAATGAAATGAGAGTCATTACTATAATTTTGCATGCGCAAACTACAGTTATTGATCGATGCTGTTTTGAAGTGTTTATGCTCTTTGTTAGTCCTGATCATTTGAAATGGTTTGTTTTAGAGCATCTTTTCTTTCACTTCTCCACCTGATTCTAATCAACCCATGCTTTGCTCCACCTAAAAGAAGCTTCTTTATTGCTGCCTCTGATTTTTCAAATGCTAGAGGAGGAAGAGGTAATTTGTGATGTGGATTATTGTAATAACTGTAGATAGTGAAAAACGGCAGTTTTATATTTGATATTAGGAAGAAATTCTTTACTCAGAGGCACTAGAACAGGTTGCCCAGAGAAGGTGAGGATGGCCTATTCATAGAAGTGTTCAAGGCCAGGTTGGACAGGCCTTTGATCAGCCTGGTCTAGTGAAAGGTGTCTCTGCCCATTGGAAACAGATCATCACTAAGATCCCTCCCAACCCTAACCATTCTATGAAAATACAGCATTTTGGTTGTCTTTCATCATGGTGATACTGTAGATAAACCATGTGATTACATTTAGGTGGACATCTACAAAATGAGAGAGAGTTCTTACTGTTTTCTGTTCCTTTTAGGCTGGGACTAAGGATCCAGGGTTTGCACATGGCCCACAGTCATGTGAGATCTTTTACACTGTGATTAAGCACTGTTCAATGAACATTTAAATAGACCCAGAGAATAATATTGGATGGAAAAGCTCTTCAGATGTCAGTGAGTCCTCCTGCTCAAAGCAGGGCTAATTTCAAACTAGGTCAGGTTGTCTGGGGCCTTATCCAGGGCAGTTTTGAAACTCTCCAAGCATAAGAATTCCACAGGTTCTCAGGTAAGCATGTTCCAGCCACTCATTTAGTTTTGAAGAGACATTTTGCTTTTATCCAGTTCGGATTTCTCTTGCTGAACTGTGCCACTTAAGCCACCCATCCTTTCAGGGGTGGAAAATGTGAGTTTTTCTCCATTCTGTAGGTATTGCCATCTTCATGTCATCACCACCACAGCTCTGGGTAGTGGAAGACTGTAATTAGTTCCCTCCCTCAGCTTGGCTGTGTCATGTCCCAGCTCTGCTCTCTAACCCAAGGAGCAATGATACTTCCTCAGAGCTTGTAGAAAAGGGTTGGATGACCTTGTTCCAGGGAAGACCACCACAGTAGGTAACTTTTGAGATAAAAAATGACATTAGTTGAAACGTTCATGAACACTTTTTTAAGGCCTAGAAAATTTCAGACAAATAGGATGAATTTTTGGTACACTATGAACAATCAAATTGAGGGAAAAAGCCACACTGCTATCAATTACTGTGACTCTGGAAACATTTTTATTCTCACATATTAAGAGCTCTGTTTTTGCAAATGTCTTGTCTCTAAAAGTGTTTTCTCATAATTTGTTTTTCAGGAGAAAATTAATTACTTTTCTGGGTCATTTGCTCATATACTTTTAGACTTAATGGCACAGCCTCATGATAAAGTCTGTGTTTTCTCAAATATTGTTCAACCAATGACAAAGTAAAACTTGCAAATGAATGCAAAATAGGCTCATTTCTCAGTCTATTTGTTTAGGATTTTTAGCAGACTTGGATGCAATATCCTCAAAGCTGATATTAATTGTTCTGCTATCATGAAAAGCACAGCAGCTTTCACTAGCCTCACTCAGTTTTACTCTGAGCCCGAAGTCAGCTTCATTCTTCATCAATTTTTCCAAGTGTTTTATCTTTCATATATCTTTTGTTGAGTGGAATAAAGAAAAGTCTCCACTGTCTTCTGTTCTATTTATAGCCTTTAAAATAGGTACATCATAATTACACATGAGAGCTCTATTCTGGTTGAGTGAATTAGAATATATATAGAAGGCACTTAGGATTTGTTGATACTCTTGTCTGAGTGCAGCCTTTAAAATCCATTCAGCTGTGTTGGAGATGTACTGTGACTTGGCAAATGTTCACCAAGTTCTTCATTATCACTTCATGTTATTATCACTGCCAATTTATAGCACTTCATATGCATGTGGCACTACAGCAGCAGCAATTATGTGTATGGTGCCAACCAGTCTCTCTTGTCCCCAGCTTGTCTCAAACACTTCCAATTAAAGCAGGCAGCAGACAGTTTATGTGACGAACTCAAGGAAATCACTCACACAAAAAAGTGCCCAACTACCAATACAGGAAACTGCTCACCTAGAAAAATAGGTACTTGAGAAAGCTGTGGGCAGGCAAAAAGCTCATGGGGAATAATGGACTGAAAACTTTGACCCCGTTTGAGATGCAGGTCAAGAGCTCAGTCTGTAACTTGCAAAGTTTAATATATTAGTAAATTATGGACTTGCAGAGTACTTTAGATTGGAAAAGACCTGCAAGACCAAGTCCCACCATTAACCCAGGACTGCCAAGTCTACCACTAAACCATGTCCTTAGGAGCCACATGTACATGTCTTTTAAGATGGTTAGTCTATCACTTCCCAAAGTGTTCCAGTGCTTGATGTGGTCCATCCTGATAAGTAGAAAATCAAGCATAAGAAGAAGGAAGCCAGCATGGATGAGTACAGACATCCTAACTGAACTCAGAGAGTAAAAATAAGTGTACAAGAGGTGGAAGTAGGGGTGAGTAATCCAGGAAGAATACAGAGTTATCAAATCTTGTAGAGATAGAGTTAGGAAAGGCAAGGATAACCTGGAGTACTGCATCCCTTTCTCAGCTTCTCTGTCCATGAAGAGTAAAATGCAGAGCCACAAATACAGACGGATATGGGACTGGAGCACTTGTTATATGAAAAAAGGTTGGGAGAGCTGGGACTGTTCACCCCTGGATAAGGTGGGATCTCCCAGTGTATACAAATACCTGATGGGCAGAAATGAAGAAGAGGGAGACAGACTCTTCCCAAGTGTGCTCCCTGACAGAACAAGAGGAAATGAGCATAAATTAAAACACATGCATACCATGTGAACACAAGAAAATACTTCTGTGAGGATTGTCAAACATTGCTTTGACAGGTTTCTCAGAGAGGCTGTGGAGTCTTCCTTTGAGGAGATACTAAAATCCCATCTGGGGATGTCTTCGATGTCTCTGCTCGAGCTGGGGGTTTGCATTAGGTGAACTCGAGATGTCACTTCCAAACTAAACAATTCTGTGATTCTGCAATTTTTTTCATTGCAGCAGCTAACCAGCTCTCTAATATACAATTAATGGAATGTTGAAGAACAGCATTTGAGCAGATGTTTGTCTCATGGAGAATTTCCTATGTTTCTCTTCCCTCTTTCTCACAGGCTCATTATTTAAGGTTCACAGATCTTCATTTGGTGGAAGATTTAAAAAAAGTTACCCATACTAATAGAGATAAACACTAACTACTAACCAAGGATTTCAGCCTGATCAAAAACCCCAAAGTTTTAGAGCACAGAGCAATAAGATTGTGCTGAGACATCAGAAGCTAATGAAACAAAACTGTTGCAGATCTGGACTTATACTAACTTGGAACCCAAAGTTCAGCAGTCAAACTTGTGATAGATTACAACAAATTATTCCAAACTCTCTCTATATTTAACTTCAAACACCATTATATTTTAGAGACAACCTTGTGTCTTTTTTTTCAGTTTTATGAGGCAAAGAAACATGAAAGTTGCTGCACTTATCATCAAGCTTCAATCATAACAAAATTTAATCTTCAGCACATGATTCATTGAATGAACAACAAATTGCATACTGGAGTTAAGAATAGGTATAAATCTTTGCTGTGTATAACCTTAGACACTGCACTGATTGTGTATGTGTATCTCTGTGTGTTTGGCACTCTGCATGAGTTGAGAGACTTAAAATAATGCTTTTCTTTTTCATTTATTTAGGCATGAATGAGATTTTCCTCTGAGCTAAACAAACCCCTTCATTTTCCTGGTATGAAACCTAGAAAAGGCAGATCAATCTTTCCTTGCATGCCTACACCTTCTATAGCTAGTTTACTCACTGGAACAGGACAGATTTCCTATCATCCCTTTCCCTCTTCCTGACTTCACTGTAAACTAAAATTTCTCACTGCTACTGACATAAATGGTTTGGTTTCATTAGAAATATACAAACACTTTTCAACCAGCTCCCAGAAAATCTCTGCCACTTCAGTATAATCCTGGTGAATAAAGCCAGCTATTCAAAAGGTTTTGCTCAAGCAGCTTCTCCTACTTTCTGTTAATAAAATAGTTAATTTAAAACTGTGGTGCTGAAGTAAAATGCTTTCAATCACATGTAGATGCCTACTTACACTGTCAGACATTCCTTTTATTATGATGTACCTCATTTCTTAATTGTGGGCATTTCTAAATGTTAAATTAAATTAAACAAGATTGACCAAAACATGTCTTGCTCTGTCAAATCTTTACTAGCTCATTTCAGACTTACCCCCTTAATTGGCATTCAAGTTATTTTGCAAGCTTTCCAAACCCAAAAGATGAAGCAAAAATCTGAATAGTAATGTGAAGGATATAGTGCAAAACAAATTAGGCTTATTGTTTCTCTGTCATTTTAAACGAGGACAGAAAGCTGTTTTCAGTTTCAATTTGAAGATAATTTCCCTCATACAAAAATTTCCTTACAAAATTCAATTTCCATACAACAACCAATTCTTCTGGAAGGAATGTAAGATAACAGTGTGATTTAAGTGATTCTTCAAGCAGCATGAGCATACATGAAATAACCTTTTCTTTTCACTGTTGTTTCTCATCCATACACCATTATCTAGGAGAAACCTTAATGTAGGAGCAGCTGGGCACGTGCTCAACAATTTACTAGAGCTGAGTTACTTAGATCCAGTTTTGTCCAGACTGCCTTTGGGTACATTATTAATGTACTTTGGGTTAGAAAAGTGGTTTCTCTATGGTCACTGGGCAGTAATCAGGACACCTATGGTCTAGAGGGTGTGGTACTGCCCTCTAGAATTTCCCTCTTTTTCCCACTGATTACAGAGGCAAACCAGGGCACTGAGACTGCTGTCTGAAGAGGGCTAGGAAGAATTCTTTTCTGTTTTGGGAAATCCCTATTATGGTCAGTGCATTAAATTCACATGTGGATTTTAACTACTACAGAAGGGTTGATAAATATGGCTGTCAGTGAATGTTTTTTGTTTGATCAGCAGAGAAAAATATAAGACAGATTCTCTGACTCATGCTGATCTTACAGGTTCTGAGTTCCTTCCTTAATTGTGGTGCATATCTTGCTTCTGACCACTTAATTGATTTTACATTTAACTCCAGGAAGATAGACCTTCATCTATTTGCACTAAAAAGACAGGAGAGGTAGTAACTTGCAAATACAACATGTTATGATGCATAAGCCAGGCAAAAGGCAAATAATGAACACTTCCCTAATTTTCTATCTGTGTTGCTCAATCCCATCTGAAGAAGGTTTTTATCAATGTTGTTTCATGTAAGTGGCATGTTGTTCTTTAATAAGAACAAGATTTAGTGCAAAGAGATGGGGAAAGAGTGAGGAGCCCTTCAGGTTAGGGATCCTGAATTAAAAAGAAGATTCTCTAAGGCAGTTATAGGAATAAGTAAATTAAATAAACATAGACGATAGTCCTGTGCTTTTTAAAACTGTTTTATCTTGCTGTCTCTACATTAATCCCAGCATATCAGTGAAGCTCAAAGGAATAAAAGCTGCTCAAAAATCTCCTCTGTTTCACACAACTTCCTCCCACATAATGATAAGCAATTGAGTTTCTCCAGATACTCTAGTGATCAGTCACACAGCTGGTCACAAAGTAACTTGCATTGGCTCACAGCAGTGTAAGGACTAGGACCTCTTTATGGTTATTTCCCAGCTCACAGCATTTTATACTCATTAATTTGAATACAAGCAGTCAAATAATCAATGTCCATGATTCTTAGGGTTCCATTTCATAGCAGCTCTTGTGCTATGCTCATGCCATGCTTGCTGCCATAGTGATGCCTTAGGTTTTAACTTTAATATTTTTCAAATCCTGTACTGCTAGTGTGACTCTGAAGTTTCCTGTAGCTTGTTAAGTGCTGTTNCCTCTGGAGCCCAGAGTGTACCTCTGAAGGTCTTTCAAATAAATATCTCCTTTATTCCTTTATTCCTATCTAGTTGCTCTTTCTAGATAGCCACTTAAGGCATCAATAGGAGGCAGTGAGGCATCCATTTGTATTTTGTATATGTGCCACATGTTCATGTGTCCTCCATTTCTTAGCACGGGTAGTAGAACATCTTCCCATGGCAGATCTTTTGGTTTTGTTTTTTTTGTTTTTTTGTTTTTTTTTTCTGAAATGTGCAGCACTGTGAATATTATGTTAGGAAATTTCTTCCATGCTCTCAGCAGATACAAATGTTGTTTGATGCAGTTCTTAGGGCCTGGTTAAGATTATAGCTCTAAAGAAAAAAAGGAAGGAAACCCTCTTACTGCTTTACTTTATCCATGAATTAGCCAAATCTCAGAGTACAAATATATTTTTCAGAGATGATGTGCTGAATGGGAATTTATGATATCATCATGTGAAAAAGAACCCCAAACCCAAACTGTAGCTCTGCCTGTATTCTCTTTGTTTAAATTTTCTGGGAATGAGTCTCAATGATTCACTGTTCTTTATTCATTGTCACTGCTGCCAAAGAGCAATATTTTTGTCATGGCAGAAATTTATTTCAGAATATGAATAATCAAACCTTACTGCCACCCTTAGATTCAGCATCTTGTTTTTCCAATTTCAGTTACAGTCACAATAAATGTTAATATTTGTTATAAAACTGAGATAAGTCTTGCCTTTCTAATTTATAGTTGAGTTTATCAAGTCAATTCAGAGCAATCACACAGAAGCAACTTCAGATGTCAACTACTATCATTCTATCTCAGACATTTAAAATACTCTGCAAAATTGTCTGTCAAGCCTTCAGTATTTCATCTTCTCCGTTTTTTTTAAATTTAAGATGTCAGAGTCATGTTATTTGTGGTAACACTGCTTAGTTTAATAGAGGTGGAGAGAGGAGGAGCATGTCAAACCATCAGGAACAAGGGAGAGACCCCAATGGGAGCAAACAACATCACCTTCAAAAGCACCATTGTACTAAGGGAACAACATCCAGGGCTGTACACAGGGCCTTTTTCATCAGGCATCTTTTTTCCACATGCACACAGAAGCAGACATGAAGGAATAATACTGAAAGCTTCCTCACAGGCACTGCTTCCCAGCTTCCACATACAGGGCTTCTTGAATTGCTATTTCCATATTAAGAATACAACAAAACGCAGCAGTTGTTAATTGAATACAGTAGATATAAATGGACTTACTGGTGTCTATCAGGAAGACTCCCCTGACTGCATGTTCTGCACTGCTGCAGGCCACCTGCAGAGACAGGTTGTGCTATTGGTTGAGATGAGACAAGAAATAAATTGGATGCAATGGTTGTGGATGGCCAAATCTGCAGCTGAAGAGCTACAGTCCATTCTCTTGAATTGGTGAGCGAATGGCTGGGCAGTTGCTTTTTGCAGTGGCTCAGGACAGGATGGAGTGTTGCTTCCTTACCTCTGCACAAGTATGTCCTAATCTTACCTTGAATCTCTCTTAACATGTTTCTTTTTCTTTATAAGGAAATTTAAGCAACTCTGCTTCAAATTTTGGTTCATTGATTCTTATAAATTTCCATGGAAATCCCAGATTTTTATATTTCTTTTTAATGTGTGCCCAACCAAACACTACAAAAGCTGGGAGAGGCACCAGCCTGGTGACATGACAGCTTCAGAGCAGGGCAGTCCAGACACTGAGGTGGGTGTACATCTTCTGGCTCAGGCAAACCAGCAGCCTGCATATGGGGGAAGAAGGCAGAAATACAACCTGGAAGCTCTTTCTTCTCCACAACCCACTGCCAAAGGAGTCAAGAGTCTGGCTCTCTACCTCCAGGCAAGACAAGAAGGGGGCAGGTTTCCAACAAATTTTTTTTCTTAATTGATATGTCTTCAGAACATTTGATTCACTTTAATTGAGGTTCTTCTCATTTTTCTGTAAAAGTCTCAGCCAGGTTCAAGCACAGCAAATTTATCTTACTGCACAAGAAGAGAAAATGATTATAAGCTGTCTCTCCAAGTTTTATTTGTCTTAATTTGAAGTAATAATTGAAGTGGATCTGACTCTCAGTGCTAAGGCTGGCAGCTGTAGCTAAATTGGATGGGACAATGGAAACAATATATTCCTTTAATAAGCTAGTATGAGACTGAAAAACGTTTGCATTTGGGGCTGGGACCAAGAAAGAAACATCACTTTGTTGAACACATTAACCAAGCTTCTAACAGATGCTGATGGCAATTTGCACACTATAGCAGAGAGTGGGAAGATACTTTTAGCATGCAAATATGTAGACTGAAGATGTAAATTTATCCTCTGACAGAGGGAAGCAAATAGCTGCAGAAACGATCCTTTATGAATGCATGTGTTAGCTACAGTCTTGAGTACAGACATGGTAATGCAGCAGAAGGAGTCAAGAAAGCTGAAATTTTGAGAATGAAGTCAGGTAACAACCTAAAAACAAAACTGGAAAGGACAAAATCTTAACTTCTTTCTTGGTCTCACATTTTTCTTTAATTCTTAGGCTACATCTTTAAATAGGCAGGGAAAAGGCAGGAAATTCTTGGTTTCTATAAGTTCATGTGCAAACATGGAATCACCTGTACACAGCTCTGTACACACA
>VZTN01020296.1:0-48922 GCA_013400515.1 Erpornis zantholeuca | reverse complement strand
CTTTTCTAATGGTTACAATATTCAGCATCCTCACAAACTTGTAGTAGGGAGGAAATGAGGAATGCAGAGCATCCTGCACATCCTACTGAGGCTGTTACCCTGGCGTTGTGGTTTGTGGTTCTGCCTCAGGAAAGGAAATTATAATGCAAGCTGTAGGAGTGGCTGCTCTGCAAAACAGAAATAAAAAGAGAAGAACGTTTCTAACCATGGGCAAGGCACACACTGCCTTCTGTCACTGCTCTGCATTTTGTCAACAGCATCCCATTTTAAAAGGAGCACAGCTCTTCTGTCGTGCCTGGCTGGATCCCCAGGTCAGAGGTTTTTGACTCTGACTTCCCAGTGCAGGAACAATGCAGCACTGGTCAGAGATGAAACAGTCTCTTTCAAATGGATATTTGAAAAGAAATAACATTTGAAAAGAAACAAGAAAACCAATATGAAACTTCTTTGCCTTTACATGGCAGTTAATTACATGGAAGTGAAAGAGCAAATGCCCCATGGACCACTCTCATCAGAAAAGACCTGGTTATTATCCCTGTTTCCCTTCTGAGAAAGCATTCCATTTGCCACCAGGGAGGAGGGGAGTCTGAGCTGTGACTATGCCCAGCTGTTCTTACACATCCAGCCTGTGGGCTCCAGATCATCTCCCTTTGTTTCCCTGCTGTCCTCAACACAGGTTCCAAGATCTCCACCCCAGGTCTCCCCTTGTAGAGATTTATATTGTATTAAAACATCTCCCTTCCATTTTGGCTCTGCACCAAATCACATCTGCCCAAATTGCTTTCCACTGAAGCATCTCTGACTTAATCACTGCTCAGTGATTAAGTTCACTCACTAAGTGCATACAGTTCATAGAGAAAAGCAGATCCAAACCAGAATCTTTAAGCAAGCCTTACCTGCTGGGAGGCAGGTAATTCAAAAAGAAGCCCACTACCTTTTGCATAGAAGTGACTGGCACTTTTCTTACTTATGAAATGAGTAAAGAAAATCACTATTTAATCAGAAAAGCTCAAAAGTGATCTATCTGTAACATAACATTTATAGCGAGGTGGATGTGATGGTCTGTGCTCAGAAAGATAAGAGCAGAGCATGAGATAAAAATTCACCTCAAATGAATCATCAAGAGAATAATATTAAAAATAAAAAAGGGCTAATACAGTTATTTTTCCCAAATTCCAGACTGTAAATCACCTTATCTCATAGCCTCAAGTCCCCTGTGATAATATGGAGAAAAATAATTAATACCAAAAATATGCATTCACACCCACCACACAAAACTCCATAGAAATGGATAAAAACAAGCAAAGCAATTACTCCAGAAGTTTAAAAATGTTCATTTAAAAGACCTATTTAGATATCTCTAAGGAAGGATAAACTATTTGTTTGTTCCTTTGCTACCATTATAACTTGCTGCTTTTGTCATTGGCAGTGCTGACGCAGAGAACTGGTGACAATTCTCAAAAGGATGATCTCAAAGGGAATGGGGAAGAACATCAGCATTCAGTGAAATGTTAATAGGGTGAAAACTGTAAAATCTGCTGATGGCAGCATGAGGCCATCAAGGTACCAGCAGTATTAAAGATTGGTCTCCATAACAATGTCATAAATTGTGTATGAAATTAATATTTAAAAGGCAGGAAGGAAGTCCTCTGAAGCACCAAGGTTTCATCAGAGACCACACTAAAAGGCTAGTGGACACCTCAAACTAAATATTGCCAGAAAAGCAGTTTAACAGCTGGAAGAGTTATTCAGTACTTTCTCCAAGTCCCCAGACATTTTCCACATCGGGGTATAACTAAATTCTCTGTAGCAAAATCCTTGTAGCATTGATGGTTTGCTCATACATTTATCAGATCTGCTGACACATACATTTGACTTTTTCAAATATTCTGAAATATGCACTTTCTTCCCAGCTAGAACAAGCCTTATTTTTCTAGCTATCCAGACCTAAGATTTGGGAGGCAATAAAAAAGTGTTTCAGATGATTAATAATTTCACCTCTAACAAGTGGATTTGCTTTCTTTTTTTTTTGTCATTTAATTGCAGTGTGTAAAAAAAAAAATTACCCAAATGCTTTTAAACAATTGATGAAAATCCAAGTATGTTTTTTATTACTTTTCTTTTATAGAATTACAGAATATTGAGTATTTATTAATTTGCTTAATAACAGGAATTTGGGTGTATTTGACCAGTAACTCACAAGAAGACATCAATTGGTTTTGTTTAATTTTTGCCCTCTCAGCTCATGCATTTCAAGATAGTGAGTCAAACCCTGAAATTCTTAATTTTGGGTAATTCTGAATTAAACTTATTAAACTGATAAAACTTTCTAGGACCTTCAGTTTCTTCCTTTTATCACAGTTGTGTCAATTACTATTCTACAAGTGTCAAAATGAAGCCTAGTAAGAAGCAGAAGGAAGAGAGATAATGTTAACTGAGTGTTTATTTCCTGAAGTCAAATTAGTGAGAAATACCATTTTCAAAATGTCATATTAAGTTCACAATAAACCACTTTTACTAAATCAGTACTCTAGTCACTTTTATGTTAGTTCCAAACTTTAAAAGACATGAATTAAAGCAATTTCAAACCCACCTCATTTTCCAACCATCTCCTGCTCCAGATGAGAACTCCCAGTTTCAGGGCCTGTGCCAGCTCAGACAATCAATCCCTTCGTTAAAAGAAAACTGAACTGCTCACAATTCATTAGCAATAATCTTGTCTATTAAATCATGGTAATTGTCACCTCTCCCAGAACAGACCCATTTCTTGTCTCATCCCTTACCAGCTCTTCCCCAAACTTATCTGCACTGTTCCAGAAACTAATTTTTCATCTCAAGTCCTCTCCTTCTTTTTTCCTGCTCTTCAAGTTCCCCTGTTCAAGGTCAGCTTACCAACAGTATGCCCTTAGGGCGAGGCACGTGGGCAGCCTACTCTATATGCTCTTTCTCCCTGTCCACATCTCATTCTACCCACAGAGGCAGCCTGTGTCAGTGTATGAACAGTCTATTCAGTTTATAACAGTTTATTATACAATTCCATCAGGGTTGCTGGTTTTTTCAGGGCTGGACTTGTTGCTGTCAGCAGAAAAGCTGCTGTGTAAATCCACTGCTTGCATATCTATTTCTACGTCCAGGGTTTACTTGTACCTCAGCAGTCACAAGACACAGCACAAATACACAGAGATTTTAAAATAAAATATGTGAAGCAAGTCTCCTCCCAGCAGCCATCTTTATGCAGGAAAGGGAGAAATCTTCAAAGCCTTTAAAGAGAAGGAATATCAGGAATTAAAGAATTAATAGGCCTCAAGTACAATACTGATTAGCGACTTCTAATGGGTGTCCCAGCATCCCTGTGAATTATGTGGGTAACACTCATGTCTCCATTCTAGTATTACATTTGAAATAAGATAACCTAAAGCTGCTGAGAACAGTTCATCTCATTAGTAGAATTAAATACTAAAAGGATTTCTCAATTCCTATCTGTGGGAACACTCTGCCAGAAGAGCTCAAGTCAGCTCTAACATCAAATGCAATGAAACACTGTTCAGTGTCTTGGTGTGTATAATTTGATTATTTTAAATACTCAGGGACTGTAATTGCCTTTCTTTTTAATGGCTGGTTTTAATTAGTCAGCTTATTAGTATGTCACAGGTGCAGTTCTTTAAATAAGCTGGTAAAAAATTTCTTGATTGATATTTCAGGTGATTCAAAAGAAAAGGAGGGAAATTTCGTGACCAAAACTTCAGACTTTTTGCAGTTATTCCAGAAAGGCAATCAGATTTTATGGTGTAATGCCATGGTTTTTAATGTCCATATTATAGCAAATTTCTAAGACTGATCTAAGACTGATATAAGAGTCTGGACATTTTTAATTCACTGGTGAAAAAGGTGATAAGGCTGACAAATGAGTTTGAAAGTCTAAGTAAGATTTGTTAGATTTAATAAGGAAAGTAAGGTGCTGCTGTTTTCATGGAGTTACAGGATATTTTAGTCAGTGGAATCAATAATTACCAGCTACTGCTTCTAGAACATCAATGTTTTTCTGACAGAATGGTTTCTGGGCTGTTGCATCTGCACATGTAATTCCCTACAGCTGTTGGGATACTCATTTTGAATCATGACTGGTTAACTTTGGCACATGTTTTTAGTTGAACAAACACTTTATGCTATTTCTTACTACTCAACTCATATGTAAGTGATTTTACAGCATGGGAAACACAGTAAATGTTGTCAAGAGAAGTTTACTTAAGAAAATTATTCCGAGCCGGTACAAAAGGAACAATTAAGATGAATACCCATCATGATGATCATCATCCACATCATTTACAGAGAGAATCTGGAAGTTCTACAAAACGTAGAAATTTTACAAAATTTAGAACTTTTGGCTGTGTGAGAGTCTGTCAAAGAAACAAAACATCAGTCCACCTGTAGATCATGAAGTAAAATATTCAAGTGATCTAAATCACCCATTTATACACAAATGCCTAATATTTTCAGGCCACCAAAAACAAAAGTAGGTATTTTGATTGTGAGGAATCAATTAACTGAGCTTTCCTGCAGTATTAATGGTTGCAAGATCCCATTTTCACATTTGGGAATGGATAGTTGATGGTGCCACATTCACACTTTACTTACACTTTTGCTCTCTCAGAAGCAACCTGTTTGAAACTGCTCAAAGAATTTAACTATTGGAATAAAATTTAGCAAGAAAAATTTCCAGAGTTCATTTTATTCATCCATCAACAGTATTTTTTCTCTGTTAATCCCACAGAGGATACAGTAGGATTTGGGCTGTAGGGAATGCTGACAATATTGATAAAACCAGAGACACTCTTGTGCTTCTGTGCCATTTTTTTGAATAAAAATATTGTGATTTTAACAACAAAGAAAATTTTTCAGGCTTTTCTTTTCTTCCTTTTTTTGGAGCTTTTAATTAATATATTTGAGCTCTTCACTGCTACATGATAGTCACACATTAAGTGACATGCTTCAGATGTGAGTCAATTTTCCACAGCTCCTCAACGGCAGGAACTTATAAATAAATAAAAACAAGGCATGGAAAAAATAAATTTCTTTCAGATTTTATAGAATATTTTATCAGGGTTCTTTCTTCCTTTTCCCATAATATTCCATTTCCTCCCCCATAAGCACTTAAACTGCTTCTGAATGACACATGTCACTCAACTATTTGTTTCCCATGGCGAAAATGTATTTCTTCCAAAACATACTTTAGCCAGTGAATGTCCCTGGACTCTACTGTTTTACTTAAAGAGCATCAGAAATATTCCTGATTTATATTTGATTGAAGTAGTTGCTGATTTTATAGTTGCAGTTTTTGCAGTCAAGATGTCTAATTTGCCAGTCACCAACCCCTGAAACTTGGTTTCCACTTGACATGGAGAATGTATGATGAAGTACTGAATATTCTGACTTTGATCTAAACATCTAAGCCCTCCATTTGGAGGACATACACACATGAATCAAAGAAAAGTATAAAACCCTGGAGTATATCCTAATTTCAGAGCAATAGTTGCACTATTAATTCTGAACTTTCTACTTGACTATTCAGTTAATGGAATGAAATAGAATTATAGCAGGAGACAGAATGTGATTCAAGCTCAAGCCTGGCTTTTGAATTGGGAATGGCTGCATTATCTTTGCACCAAGAGAAAGGCAAAGTAGTAGCTAATAATCTGCAACAGAGTTGAAGTACACAAGAAAGGAGAAGTTAATTTGCATGCTTTTCAATTTTTATGGAAGACAGGAAAACAAAATCTAGCAAGCAAGATTAATTTATGTGTTAGAAGACTACCTTCAGTGAAAAACACATGAAAATAACATAAAGGGAGAGCAGTGAGGGAGAAAAATCTCTCAGTAGGGAATTCTTCAGTTATTTGTCAAAACCAGGCAGATAGTGATGCACAAAACAAGACAACTATTTCCTAACAATTGGAAGATGTTCCCAAACAAAGACCAAAGGAGAATGTTTTTGGGAGAACAGCACCACAAGCTTTTTAAACCAGTCATTTTGTATGCATTTAAATGAACTTCAGAACTCTCAGTTTATAAATAAGCTGACAGCTTGAGACGCCTCTGGTAGACACAGAACACATGTGAGCTGATCCTCAGCAAACCATGCTTACATCCCACATCAGAAGCAGTGAAGCCTGGGATGACAGACACTGCAAGTATACACAGTATTTCCTCAACTCTGGAAAATTGCTTCTCTTTTTTTTTTTTTTTTTTTGTTTTTTTTTTTTTGTTCTTTACTATTTTAGACATTATTAATGTGCTAAAACTCATAGATTATCTTGAATAGGAGAGATGGAGGTTCCCCTCTTGAAAAAAATTGTCCTCATAGTGGAATTCTCAGTGCTTAGAAGAGGACAACCACTCCCCACAAAACACTCAAAAAACAAACAAAAAAACCCTCACAAAAAAACCCCCACAAACAAACAAAAAAGCCCCAAGCCCAAACTAGCTCCTCATGCACTGTCTGCTCATATTGTCACTTTGATATTTGACCTTCTGTGAGATCTGACATACAGAGAAAGGGCAATTTATGAGGTTCTGCTCCATTGAGTAAAAGGAACACTTAATTTTGAAATGCAGGCAGCTGTGTACAGCTGGTGGGCAGCATCTGTTTTACATTAATGGTCAGGAGACCAGGTCCTAACTCTTCCTGTAGAGTAGAAATAAGCCTACACTAGGCTACCATGCCAAAAGACCTTTTCTGTTCTTGTGCCTTATACAGCTATGAGATTGATCCATATTCCACCCATGTACTAATGGTTTTCCATCAATCCCCCTGGCATGCTGCACAATCATGGCATACCCTCTATACCCAGCCATTCTGAATGTAGTCAATACAAAGCTACACCCTTTTAAAGTGATCCTGGGGCTGAAACATCATGGATGTCCCACATTTGAAGCACAATTCAAGTTGTATTTATCTATTTTGATATTGAACTAATATTGAATATTGAACTAATATGCAGTAGAAAACCCAAACCTTTTCTTACAAGTTCATTGAACTAATAAGGAAGCCATGAAATTCTGTGGCCAGAGACATCTCCACAGACATGGATGCAAAAGAGCTCAGTGGAGCAATTGGACAAGGGAGAACAGAACTGCTTTTCCTGTGGCTTCTCCCAGAGCTACATCACAGGAATTACACCTGCTTGATGGACCACTCAAGTCTAAGCCTGGCTTCCAAAGGGATCCACGCTGTGTAAATACATACACATGTATATTAATTCCCAGTAACAGACTGGTGGTGCTTGTGAGGGCTCTGTGCTCTCTGCCTGTGTCAATCTGTGTGACTGGCACGAGTATGTGTGTGGTGTAGGCTGTGTTTACAGATGTGCCTGGTGGGAATACATGCTCAGCCTTACTCCTGGTGGGACCTGAAAGCACCGAGCTCTACTGACTATTACACTTTGCAGCCCATGACAGTGATATTTCACCTTCAGAGAAGGGAAATTGCTCCAGCAACAGTAAGATTTTGCAACAGACTTCTTTTAAAATGTGAATAATTCTAAATCCCTACTTATCTGCATCCTACAGATCTGATTTTAACAAACTCATTTGCTGATGTTATTTCAGTGGCAAAATCTAGATAAGACAAGACATCATGTCAGTTAACTGTTACTTTCCAGGCTTTAACACATATTAATATGCTTATGAGTGTCCTGCTAGCAGGGATTTTGACATTTCAGTAGCCCCTTTAATTAATTTTGACCTTTTGCCATCAATAAATAATTTCCAAATACATTTTTCCTTTGTTCATTGCAATTTTTTGCTGTAGATTGGATGGAGTGTTGTGTTTTCAGAGTAACTGGTAAACAAAGCTGGCGATCACTAAACAGGATTCTTCTGTAGCAGAGCAGTAAATACTGAACAAATAGAACCACGTCAGACTCGGAGACACAGACTGAGACCCAGTCAAGGTGCTGGAAATTTACCAGAAATTCTTAAGTTCCCTTAGTTATTGAATGGTGAGAAAAATCCAGGGCTTCCTGCCTGAAAAGCTTTGCTGAGCTAAATCTTCTCTATCAGTGGAAGATGTGTAGTGCACCTGCAGCCAGTGTTGACTGTACCTGTCATGGTTAACTCCAGCTGGCAGCTCAGCCCCTCACAAACACTTACTCACTGCCCCCACAGCGGGATGGGGGAGAGAACCAGAAGAGAAAAAGTGAAAAAACTTCTGGGCAGAGATAAAGGCAGTTTAATAGGGAAAGTTTAATAGGGAAAGAAAAAGCCACATGCACAAGCAAAGTAAAGCAGAGCAAGGAATTCATTCACCATGGGCAGGCAGGTGTTCAGCCGTTCCCAGGAAA
The DNA here is from genome assembly GCA_013400515.1 of Erpornis zantholeuca. Taxonomy (NCBI): domain Eukaryota; kingdom Metazoa; phylum Chordata; class Aves; order Passeriformes; family Timaliidae; genus Erpornis; species Erpornis zantholeuca. The sequence goes on along the minus strand of VZTN01020296.1, from coordinate 40,583 downwards.
GCAGGAATCCATCACACAGTTACTTGGGAAGGCAAAAGCCATCACTCCAAATGTTATTCCCTCCCTTCTCCTTCCTCCAGCTGTATATGCTGCCATGATTTTGTTTCATTCCTGATGCCATGGGAGGTGGCATACCCCCGTGGGCAGCTGGGGTCAGCTGTCCTGGCTGTGTCCCCTCCCTCCTTGTGCACCCCCAGCCTCCTCACTGGGGGGGTGGGTGAGGAGCAGAAAAGTGCAAGCACTGCCCAGCAGTAACTACATCCATGTGTCACCAGCTCTGTTCCCAGCACAAATCCCAGACATAGTCCTGTGAGGGCAATTAACTTTACCACAGCCAGAACCAGCACAGTATCTTACACCTGCAACTGTTCAGGGCACAGGCAAATCTGGTCCTTTTTTATTGCTGTTCCCTTCTGTAACATTTGAGTGTGTCAAACGAGGCAGAGTCAGCAGTGATTGCTTTCTATTGCTGTGCTTTGATATGCATTTAAAGCAGAATTGAAATTCTAGTTTTTCACATTTGCAGGCCAGATTCAAGTCCTGCTTGCTGAATAATATTTTTCAGAATATTTTTAAATTTTGTGAGCAAGACATTAAATTTCAATTTGTCTCCAAGACAAAGTATTTTCTTACATCCTAAAGTCCCCAGTCAATAAAAATGGATAGGCTTGCTATACAAATGCATTATCACAATGTCTTGGGGATTAAATCTCAGAATTAAATTAATTCTGATTTTGAACAATCACTTCCCAACTTCTTTGCAATTTAAAGAGCTGCAGAAGAGGAAAGCAGAATATCCTAGATGCCCAGCTTCTTACTTTTGCCCATATAGTTGCCATAATTCATGACGTATGTCCTCTTTTCTTTTCGGACTGCTCATATATCTTGGATTTAGAAATAAGCAATGGGTTGTTTCCCCTTGCCCACTGCACAACACAGGTCAGAAGTGTTTTACTCAAGCTGTCATTTACTGAGAGTAAAAATCAGTATTTGACTATATAAATTAGCTTAAAGGCATTTAAACAAATTGAGTTCCCACATTTCCTGGTATTGACAAAAGAATGCAGAAATTTCTCCTGTGTGTACAAACAAGCTTAAAATAATTAAAATTTAAGGTCTTGCAAGAAGTTTTTGGTACTTGCCTGATGATTAGAACTGTCTTATTTTTGTTTTGTGTCTTAAAAATCCCACTTGGAATATCACTGATTTTTGCTACAGGATGTGATAACTGAACGCAAGGGAGTTTATTCTGCCCTAAAAATGCTCATATCCTATTTTAAAAAACACAGACCCATTACAAATAAACATAAAAACTAATCATGATAATCTAAAGCAAAAATAAGCAAACCAATGTTTATTCTTGCATTCTGGATGCCGTAAAGAAATCAGAAAAGATAATTTTTTTAGGCATTTTTCTATACCTACCTGGGCTCTGTAGATATGAAGACCTCAAGAAGGTCCTGCTACTATAGTTTATATTATGTGACACTTTGAGATCAATATGTATTTTACAAAAAGAAGATAAAAACCAAAGCTCATTTCAACCAAATTGGTCTTTCTTGAAGTTAGGTACGTGTGGTGAAAATCATCGATAAGATTTTCTTGCTAAAGTTAAGTTTTGTCTCCAAATCCTGCTGAAACTGCTTTGCATCAGAAAATTTAGACTGACCTGACCAAAGCCAAGTGCTAAAATCAGGTGTCCTAAACTTATAACTGAACAACTAAGTAACTTTCACACATTAGTAAATGTAACTATACCTTCTTTATGCTAATGATCAACCCCTCAACTTTTGAAGTCTAAACCATCTCTGATGGACTTTTGTGTAAGATTTCCCTTTGCCCCCCTCTACCTGCTTCTGATCCAAAGGACATGAATCTTGAGAAAAAAATAAATCAGGTGCAAAGATTGAAGTAACCATAACAATAGGATTTAGTAATATCCCCCTGTTTTTTACACTCAACATCAGAGTGAAATCTCTCAACTCTTACCAAAGTGTTTGCTAAACAGGGAATGTCAGCAATAGACAAGGACATCTTTCAAACCACTACCACAGCCACTGGCTTCTAAGGGAGAGTGGTGGTCTGTGGGCCACTCGCCTTCCCAGGGAGAATATGACATTCTCAGCTTTCCTAAGAAGAAATTTGCTGTAGCACCTTTGTACCCTGCATAGCAACAGATTAGTTCCAGACAAACATTGCCTGAGATGTGACAGAACATTAATTAAGGGGCTGCTTAATTCCAGCAGCTTCCATTGATAGCCAAATACACACACGTTTTGTGCTGAAGCTTTGACAGCAAATATTACATTTGGGAGACAGATAAACATCTGTTTCAACAAGACATTCCATGACTAAACAAGCTTCTCTATTTCTGATTAATTTTGTAAGGAAACGTGTGCAAAGTGAGTAAAATAATTTAATTTATTAATTATATGGGTCATTACATTTTCATTTATAGAAAGCAAACTTGTCACAGTACTGAGCTAGGATTATAATTAAAACACATATAAAGGAACTCGTGCTTCTGTTTCCTTTATGTTTGTATTTGAATGGAAAACAAACAAAAAACAAGCTCCTAGCAGAAGTTCTGATTTCCTTACTCATTTAGTTTAGCTTAGGACCATGTCTTCCATCACAATAGTCTTTGATGCAGGCTAGGGGGTTTTTTGGATGAAAGCAAATTTTAAGATCACTGGTGTCAGGATACAATTTTAAATACAGAAATAAGCATGGCCTGAGGAAAAACTCAGCAGTATTACTTTTGAAGAACGGGCTTTCCATTTAACATGCAGTCTTAAGATGTTGAAGTTTTTTCTTATTTGGGAATTTGGGTTTCTGAATTCTGTGAGATGTTTTGAGAAAAAACTAATATGAATAATTTTGACTGGTAGCACAGTATATTAAAATTATTGAAGTTCTTTACAACCTGTATATATTGTAAATTAGCAAAAATCTGATGAAAAATCCATATTTAATTGTCATTGTTTCTCACTGATATTTTTTCTTTTGACAAAGAATTATATGTATCCTCAATAAATATATTTAAGTTTTCTAGTAAAATACTGAAGAACATAAAATTCTGATTCTCTCTGGTAAAAAGAAAATATATTTTTATATGAAATGACAACCATGAGCATTGCTAATGCTCTGCTTTGTCTTCTACCACATTTGTTCATTTACATGTACCCTATGCTTTCTTTTCACAGAAGGGTGGAGGGCATTGGGGTGTTTGGGGATATTTTATGTTCTACTGTTGGGTTGAGAGGTTTTTTGGATGAAGGTTTAATAAATGGTTTCTAATGGCAGTTTATCCATTTTTCAAGATTCAAAATTACAGGCAAAATAAAATAAGTGGATCCACATCAGTAATTTTTTTCACAGTGTGACATAAATCCTGTTCTTTTGCTGTTACTAAAAAAAGATCTGTTGCACTAGAAAAAAAGCATTTGATTTACAATTTCTTAAAGCTGAAATATTTCTACAGAATAGTGATCCTTTCCTGAAAGGAATTGTGCTGACTTGAAGAATGAGTCCCTCTCTCAGATGAAGGGCCCATGCACCATGTGGTCAATACCTGATAACTGAATACCAAAGAGATTCTGGCTCGGAGATAGATCACACAACCTAAATACCATGAGTGCAAACAACTTGACCCCAAAAAATCTTTTGAGCAGTTACTCCAGAACATGCATTTGGAAAGGATTAACACATTTGGCTGTTGAGAGTTTGCCAGCACCATGGATATTTGTCAGCAGCACAAAATGCTTTAGGGCAGACTTTACAAGAACAGCACAAGCAATTATGACACAAACATTCCTGTGGGATTCCTGAAACAAATACCATACTTGGGCAGTGAAATTAAAGCAGTATTGCCCCATTCCTCTCTTTATTTTCCCTATATATTTACAGAGTCATTCAGAAATTAATCTGACTCACCCAGTTTTACTCAGGTATTTACTGTGATATTATATACTAAACAATTCTTCAATATAGAAACGTTTCCTTTGCTGAATATAAAATATTTCAGGACATTACATGTTATTATGGAGGATTGTGTTATACAGACTGTTAGATGTTGTATTATTATATATTTCATTATATAATAAGAACATCAATGACTATTTGTAAGTGATACTGTTTACCATCTTCCAATGAAGTTCAAGAGACCTACAGAAATATTTACTAAACAAATACCAAAATTACTGAAAAATACAAAAATAATGAAACAGTAGCATGACAAAGTCTTCAAAATCAGGGATTTGAGCAAGTGAGAACTGGAAATGTCCCAAAATCCGTATGGTCTTACTACAGAAAAATGAAGACTATCATTTCAGTAGCCCTCAGGAAAAAGAAATTTAATGAGCCATAAGAGCACCATTGGCACTTTGGATCTGACTCAGTGTTATTAAGCTGCTCTAATGCAGCACTGTGTTCTTTGTGAAGTGCTACTGCAAGGAAAGGATGACATCTCAATGTGCAACATTTAAGTTAACTTTGACCTAAGACTCTGTTATTGGAAGTGTTGTCAATGCATTCTTCTTGTAAAAAGATTCAGCACCAACTATTCACTGATCTGAAGATTTTAGAGAGCATCTGGCTATAGAATGACATATACATACTGACAAAGATGTACCAGGCTTAAAATCCAAGTCAATAACTTGCACACATTTATCATAATCTAATCAAATAAATATGTGTTACAGACAGCATCACCCAAAGAACCAAATTTTATTCCTAGCAACATTCCTACAGCTTTAAAGCCTTCATGCATACAGTGGAATTTTACTAAATATCAAACCTGAGAAAGTTAATTTGGTCAATTAATTGTTTATTTTACTCAGCCAAGTTTTTCAGATGTTGTTTTCCATTTAAGTAGCAGAGAACTCTTGCATGTTCCTCTTACAGGGCACATTTCTCTTACATTCATGAGAAAATAAACTCCTCCTGTTTGTATCTTTTATGATAAATATTGCTGAGACAGCCACATCACTTGTCTAAATAAGAAAAATAAAATTCTTCAGAAAGTTTTAGCCAAAATAAAACTGACCACATTAAAAAAGAAACAATACCTGTGAAACTTTGCTTCTAGTACTGAACTTTACCGTAGCATTGAATATTTCTATGCACAAGCTCTGAGGCTGTAAATGGGCAAAGGAGCACACAGAATTATGGAGCTGTCAGAGGCTACATGCTGACTACAATGCAAGGACAGTCAGAAACAACAGGCCATGCTTGTATGAAGTACATGTGAGTTAACCATAATAACACCAGGCTGAAACAAACAGTAAAAACAGGGATGGATCCTTAAAAATAGATATAATGATCTCTCACATATTTAAATGTCTTCCATGTACCAACATTTGGCAAGTTTCTTGCTAGTAACAGAGATGATTATTGATCATGTACAACAATTTTAGTCACAAATATAATAGAAAACATGCATAACAGGATGATGTTTGAGTGGTAAGGTATTTGCAGCTTTGGGAAAGGGAGATTATATTTCCCTTACTCCAGAAAGTATTACTAATTAATAATACAAATAGGTGTACATCAATAAGGCAGGGAGAGGACAGAAAATGGATGACAGGAAGGCAGAACACTGTCAGTTCTAGGGAATGAACCAGTTACACTTGGATGAGCTGAGGCTCCTCTGAACACTGCTCCAGATACTGGAGCATAAGAGGAATTTGTGCCTTCCATAGCTTTCAACTTTGTAAATTCACAGCCAAAAAGTCTCAGAACCTATTGAAAATGGAGAAGAGCTGCATGGTGACAGGAACTGATGTCATTCTGAGTCAAACCTTTGCTTGCACAGCAAGAAATTTTAATTGCTTTGTGATCAACATCCAAGAGATGTAAAGGAGGAAGAAAATTATAAGAACAGGCTTTTAAACACATAGAAACACTAGCTCTAAGAGAAGCTATACTTTCAGATTTTCATCTCAAGGAAAGAGAGATTAGAATGAGTATTCTGAGCTAAGAGTAAAATTACAGTGGCCTTATTAACTCAGAAAATTACACTGGTATAAAGCTGGTGATACAATTCCGACTTAATGCAAATCTTCCCATCCGTATAGCTAGAACAAAGCCAAAATCCAAAATATATAATAGCTATGTCTGGTAATTTCTTGCCTTTAACCTACTGTAAGCCTTTCCCTTATGGAGTGATGAATGTTGCTAATTGCAATAAAAATGCTGTCACAACTGAATGAAATAATTTCATACTCATTCTCTCTGGGAGTTTATATAGAGCTAGAAACAGCAGAGACTTCAGCAAAAAAAAAAAAGAAAAAGTCTGTCATATTTAAATTAATTCTGTGCTGTTCACAACTTTAAGTGCAAGACAAAAATTACAGTTTTTAAACTGTTAGTAGCAAATTCACTGGATCTCAAGAACATCTCCCTGAAGTGGAAGAAATTTTTATCTTTATTCCACATGTATGTGTCTTTCAGTGTTATAGAAACTGAGGCAAAATAACCCTTAGGGTATGTTTTCCTTGCAATACTCTTCAGAAGGTTTAGGAGGAGTGTCATGTTTACAGCAAAGAGCATTCAGCTAGAGGAAAGGCAAATGCCAGTGATGCACTGACAGTGCCTGTGACAGCACTCAGCTACAGACTCCTGACACTCAAGAAATTCGAAGGCAGAGGAAGATGAAGGGTAAATAATGTTTTCTCTCTCCACAGCCAGCTCCTGATCTTTTATCTACACCAGGGGTAAATAATTTTGGCTTTACAGATGTATCCTTTTTTCTTATACAGGTGAGAACATCTTCTGAAAGGAGAGTTAGGCAGCTTCATCAGAGAGACACACGCTTCACTGAAGGATGGACGTGTACCAGCTCACTCTCAGTTATTTATTCCCCTGAAACAAACTTTGTTCCAATAACCTGGCTGCTTCCTGTTTAAGGAGAAACAGATCTGGCTGCTGAAAATGCCCCACAGATACATCTTTCATTTCCTCCCTTTCAGCAGCTGTTTATGACTCATCATTAGCAATTTTAATTATAAAAGCCTCCAGTTATCATTTTTGTATTCTACCATGAGTGCTTATTTCTCTACACCTAAATCTAATTACTATGAGGTAATTACTGCTGTTGAATTATGCCAGTCCTCTATCTTTGATTTAAACTAGTAAAATCAATCGTTCTGCCTCTAAAAAAGCCACCACCATAAAATATTGATCAAATAATTTTACACAGTTTGGAAGTGGTATAATATGGATATTTAAGACTAGCAATTAGCAGGAGACTTTGCTGAACACAATGACATTTAAATCAGTAGTGGATGTCTGAAATGCCAGAGAGAGTTATCAACAGAATGAAGGGGTTCTTACTGCTTAATGAGGGTTAAAGATTTTCGCTGCTCTGAACCTGGTCCTTTAATACCAATTCAAAAATAGTATTTGTTGCATGGTGCCTTAGGTGGTCAAGCTATCACAATACTGAGGAAGGACCTTTCACTTCCAGGCAGGTTGCCTGCCCTACTTGCAGACTCCAAAGGCACTGTGGCAGGGCTTTACCCCAAGGGAAATCATACCATGTGCCTTTGCTTTCATGGAGCTGCTTTGCCAGATTCTTCAGCCCAAAAAATTTGTGGACTGATTTCATAGTTTTAGTCTGTAACTCTTCACATTCCCCTTGGAGGTTCTAACTTTATGTACCATGTTATATCCAGGGCTGTAATCATTTACATACCCCAAGATATTAACTAATATTATGGATGTGCAGAGCTTGGCCAGTCAACACACAACAAATGCACCTGAGGTGCAATGGGTGCCCATGCCATTGTAAGCAAAAACAATCTACAGGGAGCTTGGGAGTCCCAGTGTACACCACCAGGGTCCCAGTCCACAAATTCAGACTGAAGCAAAGCACCCTGAAATGACCATAGCATGGGTCTTCAAACCTCAGCAACCACTGCTTCACTCCAGAAATCCATTCTTGGGGGCGAGCAGTGTGCTCCATGCTGATACAGACACAGCCTGAAACTAAATAAAACACAGTCCAAAGTTTTAGCCACCTCTCTGCTATTGACTACAACAACTTTTCATTTTTCTCCAAGAAGGACTGATGCTTGGTCCTGTGCTATGGGTAAATTCATTTACCTCTCCACGAGCATTTTAATTTTCTGTTATAAGACCAATACATCCCATTTCAGATTATCTCAGTTCATTCTCCATCAAAAGTAATCTGAACTAAAGAGCCCATGGGTTCTAGAAGACCAACCGAGCTTCAGGAACCAAAAACATTGACTCTCTGGAGTCTGTACTAAAAATTTGATATTCCAGTACTTCCCAATGCTGGACATTTATTCACTTCATAGTTTTTAGGCAAGAGATGTTACCTTTAGTTGAAATCTTAGTTTAAAAAAGCTCATCTGAAAAAGAACTTGCTGCAACTTAGATGGTAAGACAGCTACGAAATCAAAAGACAAGAAAGAACTCTAAATACTTTTCTCAAGGCTATGAAAAAAAAAATTATGATTGAGTTCAGACGGATATTTGCATTGCCAATCTGGATAGAAAATTTTGTCTTCCAAAGTGCACAATGTAACACATTTATTAGCCTAAGAATTCAGAATAGTAGAAGGCAGATTTACAGCATCTTTTGCCTTGCAATAATATGTTAAAAGACAAACAAGCAAACAAACAACCTTATCCTCACCTAAAAAAGGAATCCTCCCTATATTTTACACAAACTGACCACAGCTCCAACTGTCTAAGGTGTTTATTTTCTGTGAGTTAGTGAGGTGCTGTGATAAGTATACTACTACTTAAGTAGTAATAAAAGTCAGTACTGCCTACATATTTTGAGAAATGTAGCTAAAAGCTGCTTAAGAAATAAAATATATTGTTTCATCCTGTAGCTATTTTTGGCACAGAATCCTTAGTTTTCTCAACAGACTAAGACTTCAGCTAGACCCTGCTCCCTCGATTATACAACCAAAGTCAAGAGGCTTCTTTCTTCCTCCAGAAAAGCTCTTCTCTCACCCTCCCACCTGCCTGCCCTAACACAGAGGTGTTACAGAAGCCCTGCAAGCATCAGGAGCTGCTGAAGTGGCAGACATGAGCGCACATCACACAGCATTTTATGTTGTCCTTTTTTCTCCCTTCTCTTTGGCAGTCAAGAAAGGAGTCAAGACAAAATAGTCTTTAAGATATTTATATTGGCTTGTGTCAAAGGCCAGAAGAGCATTACTGCAGGGGAAGATACCATTTACTAGAATTGTGATTGTTCCTGTTCTCACCTCACCCTAACACTTGGGTTCCTTCAGGGGCAAAGGGTTTCTCCTGCCGGGGACTTAAGTACCTGCTGCTTCCCAGCTGTTTGGAGACACTTTCTTTCTGCAGCATAATCACTCCTCATAGTAATTGCTCCTGCTTAAATTGTGGGCTATTTCCATCTCTCTGAGCCCCTGTAACACTCAGCTGCTATGCCTTGTCCGATTTAAAAGTTGCTAGAATTGTATTTACTTTTTTACAAAGGCTTCTTCCCCATTTAATTTTTTTTCTGCCTCTGAGGCTTGTGCTTTCTGTGGGGATCTCATAGATAAACCACACTACCACATCATTAACAGATCATTCTTGTGGGTGCAGCAAAAGAGGATTCCAAATACAGTTTTCATATCCCATAATGGATAAAACATTAATCCATCCTTCAACTTCAAGATATATTCCACTGGGTTAGCATAGCAAGGTTTTGGTAGCAGGTGTGCTGCAGTTGTGGCTTCTGTGAGAATTAGTTAATTTCTCCAGGTACAGTCTGTTTTGCCTGCGACAGTCACCAGTGAATGACCTCTCCCTGTCCTTATCTTGACCCACGAGCCTTTTATGCTATTTTCTCTCTCCCATCCAGCTGAGGAGGGCAGTGACAGAGTGGCTTTTGTGAGCACCTGCAGTGCAGCCAGGATCAACCAAATACACTTACCTTTGTCCAGAAACCCCCATTACCATGCTCACTGTCATTATATCTACTTTCAGTTAGTCTGTACTGAGATTATGTCAGCAGCACATAGAGAGAGAGGCAGAATTATTCCAAAATAAACTGAGCCAAAGGTTTGTGGGGTTTTGAGTCCCCACAAGCACTGAACCAGTCTCTAACCCTCCCCTGTAATTCCTTCTTTTTGAAGGCAGGCTGTCACCACTGTAATCAGACTCCCATTCAACCAAGTCATTTTTGTAATGACCTAATTCTCCAATATATCCTGTATCAGGAGGTTCAGTTTGGGGTTTCATTTGTGATTTTTTTCACTCTCATCACATCTTTGCACATCAAACTGCTTTCAGAGTTTTCATTTTTGCAGAGCTACCTCATACATACAGCCATCCTCAGGCTCTACAAGTGCCTTGTTTTCTTCAGCAGCCAAGCTTTGCATTTCTAAAATGTTAGCAGAAGTAACAGGTATGCCAAAGCAAACCTTTCTTTTACAAAGCAGACCTTTTAATTGTCAAAGGCAGAATTTATATATTTTTTCCTGAAAGACAAGTAATAACAGCAACCACTTTCTCCAGTCCACTGTTACTTATTCAATGAAAGTTTATAACATCCATCCTGATTAAACCTTTTGTGGAGACCATTTGTCTCAAAAATCCTCATTATATCTTGTCTTCTCTTCCACTGCAGTTGTTTCCAACATTTGTTTTCCTTTAAAAAAATCAAGATTAAACAAGCAGCTCCTTCTTTCACTACTCAAGCCTCCTCCAGAGTGCTCATCTTGGATCCTTTCAGATTTTAAATTTCTACATCTTGCTGTGTGCTATGTCCTCAATATGCAGAAAGTGGTGCAAGGTACAAAATCCCCTTTCTTATGCCTAGAACATTACCCTTTTGGAGGAGCAGGGTGGGATTGTCTCTTGCACTCTATAAATAGTGCAGTCAGTTGCTTGGGCCTTCAGAGACATCCCTAAGATGACATCTGGAAGGACCCAGGGTGAGGCTGAGGGTGTTTGGGGAGGGGGTGGAGCACACCACTTTCATTATCTGATCATGTACATACCACCAAGACCTGGGTCTGATGAAATCACAGCCTGTTCAGCCAGCTCTCCCCAGCTGCCAACAAGGATTTTTCAACTGAAGATGTTGAATAAGGTGAATTGGGCACTTTGCCCACCTTGTCATAAAATGTGACAACTGCCCTGCAGGTATCTGACCCCAGCTTTTGTATTTTGAAGGTTCTGCTCCTTGAAATTTCTCTTAGAAGAAGCGGGAATGTCTCTGGCTTGTGCCAGTGAGACAGATGCAACTTTTGGAGCTATTTTAGGAGATATACTCACAGACCTGATGCTCCAGAAAGACAGCTGAAAATAGGAGGAATTATTGTGCATGTGTGTGTTTCAACAAAATATGTCAGTGCTTTCCATCACACACACACACACTAAAAAGAGCATTTTAAGATGGGGCACACTGCTCACACAAAGTCAGCTGAGTGTTTTGGAGTAGACTGATTTATTTTGTAGACCCATAGCAGATCCATTTGACAGCAAGAGAGTACTAAAATCAAATTTCTTGTCTATCAGCACTTAAGAAAATTTACAATGACTTAGTAGTTCCACTCTTTGCAGTTCTCCATGGGGACAGACACAGCTATCTTACACACCTGTGCTACAGGCTAGCATTGATGGTTAAAAGCATTGATAGAAATCATACATTTCCAGAATTTTTTCTAAGCACTTTTTACAGTAAGATACAAACTTTCTCTTAAAAATACCTATGTAAATGTGTGTAAATTAGATTGTTGTGTGTGCCTAAACTCTTGATTGAAACAGTAAGCATGTACACCATACTACAACTTGCAGGAGAATCAAAGCCAACATTAGAGAATCAAGATGATTCTGAATTTCAGATTTTTTTTTCTAGTAGAAGACTGATATTTAAAAAAAAAAAAAAAGTCGATTTTAGTTGGTACACCATTTTCTGTTAAAACTATTTTCAGGCATCTCTACACATGATTTTCAAATAACTAGGTAGTTAGGCTACAGCATAGCAACTCCTACCCTAGTTTTATTACTCCTTATTACTGCATCAGTTGGATAAAACCCCTTATTGTATTCAAATACACTATTCTGTAAATAGCAGAGAGTCAAAACTGCAGAACAGCATCTCATAATAGCTTACATTTTTACAGAGGACTGCTGTAAATAAAGATGTAGCAGTATAATATGTGACCAAACACTCTGACAATCTAATTATTTAAACGTACATCACATTTATTAAGGCTACTGACCAGAATGCAAATTATCAGTTTTAACTACTGGCTTTGACTGATCTCTCTCTCTCTGCTGTCATGGAAACCTACATTAAATGCAAACAATGGAACCTAATTAATGTCTCGTCATTCTTCCATACAGCAAATGTGTTGTGCAATACTTGGAAACATTATGGCAGCACATATGACATGATTTCCAAATGCATACTTAAAGGATTTCTCCCCCCCAAAGAAAAGTTTTGCTATAAAAATTTTTAAAAGTATAAATAAGTCAGAAGTGCAATATGGATAAAAGAGAGTCTCTCCCACCACTCTTCCTCCAGATATATTTTGAGGGTTAAATTTAAAGGAGGAAACACCACTTTGAACTGTTATTTCATTTAGACCCTGCAACCTGGCAGTCTCTCTGTAAGATCGAGGATCACCCTGGGTTAGAAGCAAGAGCCTGTCAGCTTGCCATGAGAGATGTCAGGGTGTGGGTACTGGCAGAGGGAGGCAGCATCAAGAGGGTGGCAAGAGGGTGTTAAAGAAACAGTTGAGAAAGAAGGATCTCTCTTCATTAAACTCTTTGTCACCTGCCAGGTTACATTCATCTGTGTACTGTGATACCTCTGTACTTTACTTCCAGATCTGATTCTTTCCCCAAAGACTCTGTGTTTAAAACAGTACAAACATCCTGCTTTTCTAGACTTGCCCTTAGAAGAAGGCTCTTCGAACACAATGGTGCATGTGATGCTTTTACACCCTGCTGCAGCTTCATGTTAAAAATTCAGTGTTCACAGAGCATATGGGAAAGGAGAGCATGGGTGAAAGTCCTGTAAGCTTAACTGGAAGTTTTTATTTATTACATAATCAAGTTCTGCAACTTAGACAAGGGATTAAGAGTAATACTTTCTTTCCCAGGTTAAACAATGGATAGTTAATAGGATTTTATCTTTACCATCAGTTGTAGATTGCAACAAAACCCACCATGTCTCAGGGAAGGAGATGCTTGTTGAACACTATAATTTAATTTCATTATAACTATAAATCCCCTGCTTCTAGGAGTTATGAATGAATAAAACAAAGAGTCTTCCCAATCTTAAACTGAATCACTTCAAGCACAACTGATTAAGCAGGGAAAAAAGTGTTTGAGCATATTGATTTCTGCTGATGTGCACCAAACTGTCTGTCTGTAGCAGTGACAGGAGCCTGGTTCCAGCTGCCCCATGCTGTCAGCCTGGCTGGGAGCCTCAGCTGTGACTCCTGCCCTCTTCTGTGCTCAGCACTGCTCCCCAGCCTGATTGTGTCTGACAGTATCCTTCATTTGTTGTGTTCTATAGCTTATAAAAATGTCATGCTTACAGCTATGGAGGCATTGCTCAGCCAGGATAAACAGAAGCTGGACAATAATTTGGAGGATGTCCTTTTTCTCTTGTCCCAGGAAAAGAGCACAGACATACCAGGAGAGCACAAGAGCCTCAGCAACCTAAAAAGTTTTCAGTTGTTTCCCAAGTAAGAGAAAAAAAAGTGTGAAATGAGACTGTTGATTAGAAAAGATACAGAAAAATAAATATAGGATGTTATTAAAACAGGCTGTACTCATCAAAGGTTGTGATAATAATAAATTCCATCAGAATTGAGAGTATCAACCATTGCCATTAGTTGTGCAGATTCTGTGCACATGGCATCAATTGTACTGAACAGACAGCTAAAGAAAGAACCACAGACAACTCTGTATTTATTGATGGGGCATCCTGAAGCTGGTGTGTCAAAATCCTATTGAAAAGGTCATAAGATTTTCTTGAATTACTTACAGAAAGGAAGAAGAAAGAGGAGAGAAAATTTTTTTAAGAATTAAAAAATATTAAAAAATATGTGGTTCATCCAGCCACAGAGGAAACCCAGGAGACACATCTGAGCAAGCATTTCTCTGTATGTCACAAGTGAGTGACAGACCTTGTTGAGCAGGAAAAAGCCTATCATGATTGATTAGGAATACAGACAGACACTGTGGAGTTTTTTAAGGGCTCAAATGAAACTTAAATACAAGCTCCCTGAAAAAGCAGTGCCAGCAGAAAAGTTCTAACCCTTCTTGAGCACTGAACTTTGTCAAAGAGTCATAAGAGCATTATTTTTTCCCCTGTTAGTCTGAGTGAATCCTGTTGAGCTGTTTAGCTGCCTCAGGTTGCTGAGGTGCACAATGGTCAAAGAGCTTTTTACTTGCTGTGTGGAGGAAGAGTTGTTCTGCTCCTGACAGCACGTATTATGGGGCAGTCAGCTCAGAGCTAGTCCCAAAGACACTCTGCACTCTGTGATTCCAGATACTTACAGTGCTATTTTCAATGTGTCACTGCCTTATCAATCTCCTTATATTTTTTCTGCTAATTGCTAGTGTCAATTTTTCATTTCAACTAAAATTCCACTTTCCAGTTGAACAAATGCTAAAAATCCTATGTGTCATTAATACCATTCTGTAAGTTAGTGATCCCAAATATGGATCAGAATCAGAGTTTTGTCATTATTATTTCATAGGAACCTCGTTATACACCATATTCCCCCAGACTCTTAGAGAAGTGATGGGAGCACTGCAGGCAGCTTGGCTCAAACCATACTTAGCCAAAGACTGCAGAAATGCAGGCAACTACACCATGATTGGAGTCAGTGGAAGAGAAGGTCACATCAGACTTCCCAGACCCAGTAAAAATAGGCAGTGCCCACCATATGAACTGGGATCATGCAGTAGAGCTGGTACAAGAAATGAAAAATGCCCTACCTGTCAATCCCACAGAGCTGCTTGCACTGGCTGGAGAGAAGACTTGCTTACCCTCTTGCAGGACTGAACTGCCAAGACTACAGGTGTCACCACTTACTGAGTGATGAACAAGAATAAAAAGGATAATGCTTGAGACCAGCATAACATATTTTATTCCTCTCAGATGTTAATATCTTCACTTGTAAATTATATCTCTACATTTTTTTAGTGCCTTATGAAGCTTAACTCCTAAAATTCCTTTTAAATGGATATGGCTTAGAATGCGCTGTTCCTTTTTATCATATTATCATTTATCAATTACCAAATTATTTTCTCTATGAAGGAATATCTAGGTTTTGAGTATTTTCTTCAAATAAAGGACATTTTATTTGAGAGAGAATTTCAAGTGTGCTACTTCAAGACAAACAAAATATTTGATTATTTTTATAAAAGGTTGTAGAGTTTCCTGCTTCCACAGGAAGAACAACTTGCACAGAAGTCTGTCATTCATCTCTCTTTCATTGGAGAGATGAGAAACAAAACCTGCTTTCTCTTCTGCTTTCTTTATTTTCAAACATAAGTAAAGGAAGTCCAGACCTTGAAGAATTTAATCTATGCAGTGATATTGGTTACACTTTCTAATTAGGTTAGATTTTGTACCTACTGAAGGAGAAAAATGCCTTCTCCTTTCAGCCCACAGTTCACATTCTCACCAGGCTCATTACCATTTTTGTTTGCACCTGTATTTTCTCTCATCCTTCTCCCAGCCCATCTATTGGTGAGGCTGTGAAAGCTATGGTCAAGAAGAAGAATTATTTCTGTTAGTTCTATTTCACTTACTCATTTGTCAACAAGATTCAATCCCACCACCTCACCTTTTGGCAAGAAAGAATTTGCTCTCTGCACCCTGGATAAATTCTAGTTTAGGTAGTTAGAGAGAATTTGATGGGCAGAAGTAATTTTCCTACTGGCCATATCAAGTTTGCAGAGGAATTTAAATAGTCATCTTCATGGCCCATGACTTTTCTTTGGTCTGGATGTTAATTTGTAGAATGTATATCATCATAGAAAAGGAACTTAAATCCTCCCTTATGTGTCATGTACTTATGAAACATGAGAGTTATCCTATTCTCATTAGAACTTTACACTGCAAAACTGTCATTAATCTTGAAACAGGATACCATTAATAATTTTCTGAAGTCTTAGTATCAGATTCTCACTGCACTTTACAAGCACAATAAATATAATTTTCATTCAGTAAAATGGAATTAAAAGCACACTTATGCTGTAAAACTTTGTAGTTGACTTTTAAATTAATAAAAGCTTTGATAAATTTTAATGAGCTAGGGCAAAGTTCTTCTGGGCAGGCAAAATTAATGCATTAAAGAACTTCCTGCTTTGGTTCAATTGCACTATTTTCCATTTTAAATTCAGTCCATTTGATACAATTCCAACAATGAAAAATTTTAAATTGTCATGCACTCAGGATTTTTATTATTATTTAATCATTTATTTACATCTCTTATACCCATATGTGCAGACTTTAGGCTTCTGTTCTGTCCTTCTGACACTGTTTTATATCTCTTGCTAGTTCCATGGGGGCTTTGGTTTTGGTATCATTACTGTGACTTTTACTTCAGCCTGTTATAAATAAAAAGTTTGTATTTTATCTGGTTTGAACAAAAAGCACAAATATATTAAAACCACAAATATATTCAAAAGCAAACCAGGAAAAATTTCTATATCTGTACAGAAATACTATACCAATAGTCTCCAGGAACAACTGTAGCATTTGTGGAATAGTTGTATATCTGTAGGATCTGCTCAGTATCCAAGTTTTGCAGTGAAAATGTTAAGAACTTATTTTTATTCTACAGTGATCGCCTACTTCACATTCACACTTGGGTGCTTTTACAGGTGCATCCAAGACAGTTTTGCCCTCTGATGGCTATTCCACTGTGGCTGGGCTTTGTTAACACAGTGCTGGGCTGCATCCTGTATAATCTACATCTGACAGAGCCTTTTCTAGAGGCTAATTGCAGTCCCAGTTCCCACATCATAAGTAAGAATTGATCCTGACTGGAAAGAGTAGATGTACATGATGTACTTATTACTCTGTCACAAGAGCCACTTTACCTACAGGACCTTGATTATCAGTCTAATTGGACATTCTAGCTATTGTGTTTGGCATTCATCATCTTTAAAGCAGAGAAGGGAAAAAATAAAGAAAAAGAAAAAAAATTAAAAGCACTGCTTGCCAGAATGGCAATTGAGGAGTCTGAAGTAATATCTAAGTGCTTTCCTTCTTTCTTTCACATCTCATTATGTTGAGAGTACCAAAACCCTGCTCTCATGGTCTCTTGAGAATACCCCTGCCACAGCACTGGAGCTCAGCATCCACCCAAGAGGAATAATACTCATCCCTGCTATTAATGTGCCGAGGATTACTGCAGCTGAGACACCACAAACCTGAGACACGGCCAAGGCTCCCTCCAAGCTCAAGAGGGTCTGCTTTGGGTAGCAAGTACCCCCCAGTGAAGGCAGAACAAGGTAAGAATTGCAAAGTCATAAGAGGAGCATGACTGGATATGAAAATTTTAAAAACAGAAGGGATTTTTTTTCCCAGCACTTTGATATTTATCAATATTTATAGTAAGATGTATCTCGCAGTGAAAGTTTTCTGTGGAAAAGTTTATCAGGGTCAGCAAATAAAGTGTGTGTCTCAGTAAGAATGATGCAGAAGGCACGCTCCTAAGAAGGGTCTCAGGATGCAGTGAGACGCAGAGAAATGTCTTGTGCAGCAGTTTCTAATGCAAGGAAGATCAAAACTTAAACAATGCCAAAGGTCAATTCCTGCTTTTAAGAGGAACGTATTAAAGTTGAGCCCAAAGATATATATTTCAAGGTGACAGCAATTTCTCAGAGGAAATAATTAGTCACCAGAACAAAATTTATCCAGATACTGTCCCAATACTTTCAATTATTATCGTAGGGTATTAAAATCAGCACAATAAATAAATAACTGTTGGATCACACATTCATCAGTTGGTGATGATGTTACAGCTGACATTCGTTTAGCACAAACACCCAGAGGCTGACGGCTGGCAGTGTTCAGTCCAATGTAATTTCCACAGCTAGAAATATATATCCTAAACATTTACAACTCAAGTAAAATCTTTTCCATACTCTCTTCTTCCAATTATCTTACCCTTCCTGCTGCCTCATCACCTTTCCTTGCCCTTTTTCCTCCATCATTATCTCTTCTAAGGCTCTAGGGAACAGAGAATGTTTCCAATCTTTTTCAATATCTTCACCTATTTCAGATTTACATTAATGCAGTGATGAATTGATCTAGCTGTTTGAGGAAAGTACTCACCCTTTGCTTCATCTGTAGCAAAAATAATTCACCCATCTAAGATCTGTGCAAGATGCTAAATATATCTTTCTCCCTTGATTTACAATCTCTTCTTGGCTGGACTAGAAACTTAGACACTGTCAGATATCTGGAATGGACCAGGATTACATGGTCTCGCATTCATGACCTCAGCTAAATTCACAAAAGAAACACAGGTTGCATCAATAAACATGTCAGTGACTGTTGTCCAAATGCACTAAGACCAGATGGCACAAGAAATCTGTGCCTGGTCAGCTCCCAAACCCAGGGAGATGTGGGTGTGTGAGCTGCCTACCTGCTGGGAAACATCAGCCTGCACCTGGGGCTCCTCTGGGATGATGCTCATGCCCCAGCCCACAGCGAGGGAGCAGGCCTAGAAACATTTTGCAATATGAAATATTGGGCTTGAGAGCCCAGAAGGGATACCTAGTTCTAAGTTTCTGGTACAGACATAGCCAATGAGGACAACACCATAGTTTTGCTCCCCATAAACCAGACTTGGAGCAGCAGGGTGTAACCAAAGAGAGCAAAGAGCATTGAGCACCTTCACTACTCTCCAGGAAACCTGAACCTGTGTCAGGATTGTTTCATGACCTTTTTGGGATCCACCACATACTGTGAAGACAGATATCAGTGCAGCTTACCTTTCCTTTGCAGCAGGACTTCTTACTGCTCACAGGGCTGTCAGGACAGTTGCAAAAACCCAACCTGGGTCTTAGCAGGAAACAACACAACCCCACTGCTCCCTCCCAAAAACATAAAGCAATTTTTCTGTTAGATCATGAACTTTATTCATAGCCTTTATTGTGGTGTCTCTTGAAGCTCAGTAAACCAGTCACACCATGTGTCAGAAAAAAAATGTTGAATCCCCCCATAAAATCTTTTCATTCCAGATTAGGCCTCCTATATGAAGGCAAGTTAAGCAGGCACAAGACCACACCCACTAAGCAAGCTCACCTGAGACTGATCTAAACTACCTCCTCTGGTTGCCTTGGTCTCTGCTGGGTAATTGGTGCTCCTCAGTTGGTCATTTTCATCTCCACCTAGCAGTAAAACACTCGGTCAGGTGTCCTTGCTTCCCTAGGTTTGTAGATTTATGAACATTTTTGATGCCAACCTGAGGAGAAAAGCCATGCTATGGTGCAGTCCAAGGTGACATTGCTCCCAAAATATTCTAGAAAGAGCACCTTCACGGAGAAGTGTTTAATTTCCAGTTATGTGTCTGTATATGTGTGTGCATTGAGCAACCCATCCAACACTTGAGACTGAACAAATAATTTCTTGTCTCTAGAATCCTTTTTTTTCTTCTTTTTTAACTCCTCTTTCTTTTGAAGACACTTTGGGGTATTAGATGAATTCAGAAATGCATGAACATTTTTGCTGCAATGTGTGTTCTTCACTTTCACTGGTTTGAAACTTAACCTTACTGTGGTGACAGTAATGTACTTTTGTGGCTCTGTCATGGAATACATGCAGTTTCCATAGACTGATGAATCAAAAGAAAAAAACATCACAGTATATAGTCACTCTGAGAATGCAGCTAACACTTCTTCATGGCTTGTTAAATAAATCAAACATATTGTTTTGTCTATACTAAGAAAATGACCTGTAAGCTGACAAAAGTAAATGGTTATCCTTCTCCTTCTACTGCTTTAGAAAATGTTCTGAGAAGTTAAAAAATTTTAGCAAGGCTATTAAAAATAAGATCACTTTAATGTTTCAAAACTTTTGAGAAATGGTCCATTTTTTTCAGTTTTTTTAGTTCCACACCAACATAGGAACCACTTTGATACATGATTTTTTTTTGCAAAAAATATCTGTCTTTTTTGGTAAGCCATGTTGTTTTCAGAGCAGCCAGTGGAAGCTTCAAACATCTCCTTGTGTTTGAGGACAAACCACATAATACCAAATCTACCTGCACTGGTATGTGGCAAGTAACTTGGCTCTTAGCTCAGTCCTAATGCACATGGTAAGAAATGCATTTAAAACCTGAATGCCTTTCGGGAACACCTCTCATCTTGCCCAGGGGACACTCAGATACCTGGGGAAGGATGAACATGGATAAAATGCTGAATATTAGAGAGTAACAGTCCCAAGGAGGGACCAAGATGGCAGCTGATATTTCTACAGTCCATTCATCTATGCTTGAAATACTCATGACCAAAAAAAGTTCTGATAAAAAACAGACTGCATTTTATTTTAAGAAGGAATCTCTATTATCAGAAATGCCTCTAATGGTGATAAAACTGCCTTTAAGCATTTATTCAATTTCATTTCTAAAATGAAGGTTATAAATCAACCCCAAACCCTTCCTGAAAAACGCTGTTTTCCTCCAAGCCTTTATGAGCATTTACAGAAGAATGATTCCTTTCTGTGTCAGTTGTTATGAAAGACAGTTCATACTTCAAATAATGTGATTTATGGGTCGAGATTGTGAAGTTAAATTTAATAAAGCTCAGAGAAGATGCATGAGCCTCAAAAAGGTTTTTAATAGAGATCTTTGAGAGTGGAGATGCTATCCTTTTTTCATTTGAGCTGCTCTGTATTCTTGTGTAAGCTGTAGTTACTGATAGATCCAGCAGAGCTACCCACCACAGAACGTTCACATTCTTTCTTCTTCTTTTCCTCTCCACAAGAATTTAACTGATGACAGATTGTATACACACATCTCATTACTTTCTTCAGTTATTAAAAACTAAAGAACTTCCCGGTGTTCATGTTTGTTTCTTGAATTGCCAACTTTTATTTTTGATGATGTAATTTCTCAAAGAAAGATGCTTGGTTAGTATTCCCTCTTGTTCAAGGAGTTGTTGGGAGATTTATTACTTTTTAAATTTTATTTTGAAATCCAGATGATAAACCTTTAAAAATCAGCTCTTCTTGTCAGGGACAGTCCCACAAACACATGAAAAGGTTACCATGACAGAATTTCCTCCAAATATATATTTTGACATTGATTTAGGATTTGACAGAGTGAGTCGAAAGATGTAGGATTCCATTTCAATTCATCCCAATCAAAAAAAAAAAAAAAAAGAAAAAAAAAAGGAGACACCGAAATTTTTCCTACAGAAAATTATACTTTAGGAAAAATAAAAGTATTTTGATTTCTGGATTTTAGTTACCAAAATCATACCTTAGACAGGATTTCTGAACCCTGAGGGAGTGTGATAGAGGCTGCAAAGCCAGACTAGGCCAAAAGAACCTTGGCATTTAAACAAGCTGCAGCTGAGTTATTCCTCATACAACATGACATAACTGGTTTTTGTTAAATTGTTATTCCATTTTCTGAAACAATAGGGGATTAGCAGCTCCTGTTGCAGTCCATTTATACATTTACAGTGCAGTTAACAAAACAAACAAAATCTAACTCTGAAAAATGAAACTACTCCAGCTGCAATTACTATAGAAAAAATGCAGATTCAACTGTTTCCTTCCATTAGTATGTCAGGAATTGACTCATAAGAAGAAAACTCATGGATTCCTGTTAATCATCTAATACAAGTTATAACTACAATGTAAATGTATTTGATGCAAATTATTATTGCATCTAAACTGCAAGTAAAAATGCATTAAACAGGATGCTAGTTCACCATCAATGAAAATGTCATTTTAAGAAATTATTTCTAGGAACATCACATTTAAGGACTATTCTATTCATACTTGCAGTGTTCCTTTTCTCAGGGTAGAAATAAAAATGTAGTTTCAAATATTAAATGCATTAAATGTAATTAATATGTTTTAATTCCCTCATATGGCCTAGTGTTAACAGAACAGATGTGACCATTATTCATGGATCACTTATGATTTTTGTGCTTTGCCCTTGTTGCCGTTCAATAACAAATGTCATTATTTGAAGATAATGTGTAGAATATCTTGAAATTCGGCTGAAAGTTGAGACAGAGAAGTCAGAGGTCTGGAACATGCTACTGTAGTCTGAAAGTGTAGACATTCCAGAAATATATCAGAAGTTATTTTAAATTCTTTTAGAATTGTTCAAGGCTAATTTTTTATAGAAACTTGTTATGAACCTGATACAAGGGAAGAGTTATTCGGGATAGATTAGATTAGTTTTGGGAAGGCTCAGGCTCAAGATTTCCCTTTGTTGTACCAGGGTGAAATACAGGTTCTCCAGCAGTTCACTCTGGAGTCAGGGCTTTGAATCACCAAGCATTTAAATGTACAGTGTTTGAGGTGAATGCTTCAGGTGAAAATAAGGGTTGATGAAATTATGTTTTGGAAAAAATTCTACAGTTCTGATTGTTTTAGTCCAAGTCCCTGAATGCCAGTAGAGCCTCATACAGATTCAAAGAATCACAGAATATCTTGAGTTAGAAGGGGCCTAGAGAGTCCAACTCCTGGCCCTGCACAGGATAGCCCAAGAGTCACACCATGTGCCTCAGAGTGGTGTCCAAATGCTTCTTGAACTCTGTCAGGCTTGGTGCTGTGACCACTGCCCTGAGGAGCTCTTCCAGTGCCCAACTGCCCTCTGAGTGAAGAACCTTTTTCTGATATCCAACCCTAAACCTCCTCTGCCTCAACTTCATGATGTTTCCTCCAGTCCCATCACTGGTCATGAGAGTGAAGAGATCTGTACTTGTAGATACATTGGTCAACTATAACCATAGCTAAAGACATCAAATATAAAACATTGTTAGTGCAGTGAAGCATCTTGAATACTGTCCTGTTTGCCTGAAATGTTTTGTAAACTCTAGAGTATGACCTTTCTCTTTCATTTTCTGCATTTCTCATACACACATACAGTATCACATTTGAGTCTTGAGGTCCTGTGACAGTATCTTAGAAGTGCAGGAAGGACAAAAGGCATCATAATGCCTAATACCATTTTAAAGTATTGCTTATTTCAAGTTTGATCTTAGGCATGGTAAAAGAAAATGAGAAAGAATATTTATCATCTGATTATAATTCAGTAATGGGAATCTAGCATTGTTTTTGTTTCACAATAAATATTTGATCTTCAGTCTTTCAGCGCTGTTATGTTTATCTCTCAGATCACATTAACCTATGACTGTTTCTGTACAGTGTTTAGTTACACAGTGGAAACTTCCACACCTCCTGATAAAGAACAAAAGTTAGTGGGTTTTCAAAAAAGGTAGACAAATGCATGACAGAGAAATCCACAGGCTCCTAGGCACAGATATACCATATCTTTAGTAAAGAAATCCCAAGGCTACAGGTTGCTGGAACCTTGGAAAATATACTGGGAATGTTTTGTATTACAATCAAGATGCTTATATGTTTTCCTTTAAGCCTTCAACAGATCATTCATGTCAAGTGGAGATCACATATATATAGATGTATATATATAATTAAGTCATTTTGGAATCAATTTTGTGTTCAAATGCTTTGCTGTTATAACGGAGTGCAATTATACTAGAGTTTTGTGTACACTCAAGAGAGAACAAAATTTGGCTTTCAATTCATGAAAGGTGCTAACCTGGCAGCAGGAGTGAGGGGCAAAACTCTGGGATGGACAAAACTCTGACCTCAAGTAAAGCAGCTAAAACTCACAAAACACAAGATGAGTGTGAATTATGACCCTCTGCAGCCAATCAAGGTACTCACCAAACAAACAATTTTAATATCATAATGATTTATGTCCCCTCCACCTTTTTATTTTCTGAATTATATAGGTCATTAGATAAGGAGGAGAACTCTGCATCCCATTACTGCTATCACTATGAAAGCCAGCAAGTATTATCACACTACATAGGAGCCAGCAAATATTTTAAGCTGGTGGTGTAGTTGAAGCTAGTTCATTGCTTGACCAGCATTTTCTCACAGTCATATGTGACCAAGAGATTCAGTGGCTAACATGGAGAAGATAAGGGAAATTCCAGGTGACAAAAAGACACTTTTCTGCTGTCCTGTGTCAATAATATTTGAAAAGTGATTGAGTTTTGAATTTTCCCTGAATCAACTCAAGGAAAAAAAAAAATGAATGGTTGGTTTTGGTATTTCACAGCTTTATGAGAGATGTTTAATCCAGGTATTATCAAAAAAAAAAAAAGATGAAGCTGGAAAGTACAACACATTTCCACACACTGCTGTAACAATTTGGGGAGAAACCAAACAGAAATGAACAGATGAATATGATGTCTAAATATTCCAATTTAAAAAGACACCTTAAAAACATTAATGACAAAAAGAATCTCCGTGAAACCTTAATATCTTTAACAAAGGAGGTCACCAAAAACCTTTTGTTCTTTTCAGCTTTCCATCCTTCCATAAGCTGAACTGATTCAGCAACAAGGAGAAAATGAGAGATCTTTGAAAGCATTTTAAAGATTTTCTTACCACAGATTGACTAGGAAGGGATGTTCCAGGCCTTGCATTATCTGTAGCTCCCGGAAAACATTGCGAACTTCATCTCTCTCAATGCACTTCTGTTTATTCATATACTTCATGGCATACATTTTCTTGGTGTCTCTCTTCTGTACAATGCACACCTAATTGACAGCAAAGTAAAGGAAAAATTTTGACACCTTGAGAAAGTGAATTCAACTGTGACTTTGGAAAAAAAAGGAGTCTTTAATGATATTTCAATATTTCAGATCTGGATACTACAACTGAGTAACACCTTCAGTAAGTTCACTTCACAGCTCTGCAGGATTCTTTGTAATAGATTCTAATTAAGTATTAACAAAAAACCAACCCAACCTTCCATAAGAAGCATTGGGGACCCAGGAAAGTTTCATCATTTTCAGAAGTTACATGGCAAAGCTGAGAAGAATAGACTCCAATGGCTGAAACCACAGGCTATTTCATTAGTCAGACAAATTATTGCCTCCTGCCTAGGAAAATACACAATCGTTGTCCTCATTCCCACAAGTCAATACTCACATCTTGCTTACTGCATTATAAACTTTTCCTGTCTTCCCCAGGCTCAATATTTCATCTAATATCAGAATTATGATCCCTTAATTATTGTTGAAAAGAAAAAGAATTTTCATACAGATATTCATCATAATATTTCTGATTTCACAAGAGACCATTACAATGATTTAGTCTCTGGCAGTAAACTTCTATGCTTTTACTTTATCTTCTTTTTTTTTTTTTTTGACAAAAGTCAAATAACGTAAATGCATTAAGAAAATCTTAGAGAAGAGAACTCCCATGGGAAGTCTGGATTGTTATTTGTCATGGTAGAGAATGAGCTGGGGAGAATGGAGCTGGAGAGTGTCACAAGCACCATAACTAAGCATCAGGTTAAGTACGATTTTTGGCAATACAGAAGTAGACAATTGTTCTGAATGTACTGGAAACATTGGCTTAGATATCACAGATCTATAGTGTCTAAGTTCAAAGGTACTCTGGATTCACTTGGTGTGGGCATTATGTTTTTATTTGTATATTTATGTATGTCTGCACACAAGTACAGATGCACGCTCCTGTATTATACAGACAAAAAAATTATACTATGCACTTGTTAAATTCATGCTTAGAGATCAGATTACAACATGGTGACAATCAAAAAGAAATCCTTTGTGTCTGAGTTGTATTTTAAGGGACTTATGCACTCAATATTTAGAAACAATCAGGAGTAAATGAGGCAACTTCCCACAGCTGAAATTGGGAGGAAAAGGACCAGTGAAGCCAAACCACATATATTTCTCTGAAACTCTATTTTCATAAAGCATGTCCTTGAGCTCAAATCTATTCCACATAGAAGAGTTAATAGAGTATCTTTAACCTATAATGAGGTTATAAGGCATGATGTTCTGCTATTAAGAAAAACATGGATGGTAACATTTTGTTTTGAGGCCATCAGTGTTGCACAATGGTGAGTACTGAAATTTTGTTTCATTTTTCACCTTGGACTGCTATGAAAAATCTGAATATTGTTGATGCCCTTAAGATGACTAAAGGTTCACATTTATATGGAAAGGACCCTGGCTGTGGAACAATGGGGAATTGTGTTTGGCCTTTTGGAGGAAGAAAAAGTAGCAAGTGGGATCGAGCTGAAACTGAGTAGGAAATGAAGCAATTGAAATTAATTTTTCAAGCTCCCACAGGTCCTTCAAAAGCATAAACAATATTTTCAGGGGCAAATCCTGAGATCCAGTCTTAGAATATGTGGGGACTCCTTTTTAGTGAGACACATTATAAAGTACAACATTTGAGGATTTTAGCTCAGAACTAAAGTCCAGAAGTTCAGTCACATACATTAGTTTGCAACATGATTTTCATGTACAAATTGGCCAAGAGTTAGGTGTTTGCAGAAGTCTCCTATTCCATTACATTAAAAGCCTCCCTATTGAAGGTTGACTAGAGAGACTCCTGAGAGAATGAGCTTTTACTCAGCTGAGAATTGCAATGTGACCAATGTGGCAAATCGAGATCATATGCAGCACCTAAATATGTGATGTAAACAGGTTTTGAAACATTGCTGTGATTCCAGAAGGCACCCAGCTCTCTTACCTGGCAGTAAAGACAAGGGTGTTCAGCACAGCTGAAACAGACCTTCTGTTGTTGGTAGAAGCTTGCCTAACACACAGCTTCAAAGCAGAATGATAGTAAACATTTTCTAGCAATGTGTACCTACGCAAATCTTCTAACATGGTTACAAAATCAATAGGATTTTCATGAATATGATAAAGCTACTTCCTACTAAAAATCAAGAAACACAACCTGCATTGTTTAAAATGCCTGACATTGCTATGAGAGCACTGGATTGTAGTGGACATCCTCCCTGGCACTTCTACCTGTGGCTTTCAGCCTTCTCCTGGGCAGGACATCAATGGACCAAAACTTTCCACTAATGCAAGAAAGAAAGGAAAATTCCTTAAGCTCTTCTCACATGTGCAGTCTTAATGGGAAATATTTAAGTTGGGGCTTTTTTTGTTCCAAAGGAGCAATTTTAAAATAGGGATAAACAGGTGCTCTGGCACCTCAACAAAAAAATTCTGTGATGACTCATTATGATGCAAGTCTGTGCAGAATTGCCTTATTTACATGGATCAGTATGGAAGCCTGTCACACTCATATTCTCTTTCCATTTTTCTGTGAATATCATTTACCAAAGCCCAGAGAGTGTGATGATTCAGAGAAAATATGGGTTCTGAACTCAACAACTATCCAGCTTCATAGTCAGTAGAGAGGGACAGGAACATCCATCTCCACATAAGGTATGGATCTAAACAGGTACAGGGGACTATGTCTGGAAGGGTTTCCCTTCTAATGTGCCCTAAAGAGACTGCAGATTACTAGTTTGGATACAGGCATCTGTGTTGTACATGTTTAAAGGCAGGCATTATGAATCCCCGTTAATTTTCTCTGGAATGGTATAGTGCTATTTTTAAAAATCTCTTGGGAAAAGATTCCCTTTCTAAAGAGGTTTTGTTAACATATCTTAGTTGTTATCACAGGGTGGTGTCTTTTGTTTTTTCTGGTAGAAGGTAACAGTGAGCTGCCTTAAAACCTGTCAGGCTAGAAGAAATGTGACCAGAGAGTGACTTGGAGACATTTTTCCCCAAATCTGGGGAAGGAAGACAATAGATTATGGCTGTAGGGCTAAGCTTTATTTTTCAAAAGCAACATGTGCTGTGGTCCACTTCCAAACTACCTTCTCGTATTTCCTCTGATTTCACATGCAAAAGGTAGAGAACCTACATATGGGGTTTAATCTGCAGATTAAGAGGTCACACAGACACAGTGCTGTGGGTGACAAACTGCTCTATGGGCTATTGCAACTCTTAGTAAGTGAAGTGAGAGAGTCATGCTGAGAAAAACTGGGGCAGCATTTGCTAAAGGTTTGCTGAAGGAAGCTGCTTAATGCTGTGTAGGCTGAGCAACCATGGGTAGGTTCAACGAAGTTCTTCCCAGAGCAAAAGATGGGGATGGCTGAAATATCAGATTTGCTGCAAAACACAGATTTCTCCTATTTCCCACTAGAAGAGCTGCTTTGTGCATGGTCTGGAAAGCAAAAGGTGCACCCAGTCTCAATTGTGGTCTGAATTTGGCACATGAGTACTTCGACCTCTCAGACTGCCACACGATGTGGTTTCACGACAAGTGATAAAAGAGGAGAGATACAAAACCCACAGCCAGAGAAACCTCTGCACAAAGTCACAGCTGGGGGGAGAGCTGGAAGCTGGAGTGCACACTCACCCATGCTCCTGTGTGATATTATGCATCTTAGGTCAGTAGACAAGATGGGGCAGCTACAGCTGCCGTGAGGAACCCCAGCCCAGCAGAGGGGCACTGGCACTGCTCAGGCAGAAGCACTCACCCCAACACAGAGGACTACAAGACAGAAATCAGATCTATCCTTCACACTCCAGGTGGGAATTGATGGATCTGCTATCGAGCATGAAACACTGCTACCTTGCCTGTTCTACCCATGTGCTCCAAATAAAGAGTTCTCATAGTCTTAGCTACAAGAAGAGCTGAAAAGATTTACCCAAAGAGGCTGCAGAATGGATATCATAAGTTTGTCTTTACACTGCCAGGGGATTTCTTTTAAATAGGGAGATTCATTCCCAGGTTCCCCTAAGCAAAGCTTAGGATCTGCTTGGTATCTTTTCATATTAACTCAAGCTAAAAAATGGGTTGTTATACTGCCAAACAATATTAATATTCTGCAGTTGTGTGTTATGTTGCTTCTAGGATAGCAGCATATTTTTTCTGAAATATTTTGCATAGTATTTACTAAAGTACCCTCAATCAGGGCAGACGTGATTCTGGGCTCCCATCTGGTCTACACCACTGTAATTTCAATTACTTCATCACAGGAAGTCACTGTTTTATACAACCAAATTAACCAGAAGTTTCATGTCTCAGCATCTTAGACAAACGAGAGTTTGTACGTTGAAATTATAATCTGAATTTAATTTAAGGAGGTCAGATTGTTCAATATACCTACTCCAACGAACATAGAACTCAAAGAAAATTGGTACTATAATATCTCTAAGAACTAGTTGTTACACCTGAATACAAATGATTTTGCAGCAGTGACCCTGCAATTACATGGTTGTTGTTGCAGTAAAGGACAATGAGAATTCTTGTATTTCAATCCTCATCAGTTTTGTACTTATTGGATGATCTTGAAATATACGATTTTTTGCAATATTTTGTTTGAGAAGATAGCTTTGTTTGTTGATAGCTCTACATATAACATGGAAAAAGATAGTCAGATTAAGCAGGAGAGAGCACTTCTGAGGTATCCCAAGTCTCTGTCTCTGTCCTTGCAAAGGGACCCTCACCCTTTCACAGCATACAGGAAAATAAAACAAACCTATGTACTTTATGAAGACTTGTTGGTTGATTTTGACCCACTCTTCTCCATGGCGTTCAGGAAACTGGTGAATATTTCTGTGATATTTCTAAAATAATCTAATTTTCTCACAGGTTTATGAGTGTTGTTCTTGTGAATGTGCTTTGGGGAATCTGTATTGGTGAAAACAGAGTTGCACAATCCTGAGAGAACATGTTTTAAGTATGAGTTCCCTCTAAACTTAAATCCTTATTTTGTAGTTGTCAAATGCAACAGGAAAGTCCTTGGTGTAACAGGCTTTTTTTTTTACAAGATGAGTACAGGCATCTGACAAATGACCTTGTTTCTCCTTCCATGGGCAAGGGAAAGAAGAAGCCCATTTTAAAATGACCTATTATAACATAGCCAAAAGCACAACATGGTGAATCAGTCACCATTTCAAATGTCTGTCTCTGTGAGTCAGTCTTGCCTTTATTGTTCATTTAGAAGCCTCGTTGCTGACAACTTTTCCTATTATTGTCCTTCTGGAAGGACCTGGCAGCAGAAAATGTCAAAAAGCAATGCAAGACTGTTAATCTCTATTGTTGGGTGTTTACTGCTTGGGGTCTGTTGTGCTCTAGCATCTTGCAACATATAACACCATGCTCAGTATCACGCTTTCCTTAAAATGCCTGCTTCCATTATGACTCCTCTGTGGCCTTTTCTGTTTTCTGAGAGCAACAGGATGTTTTAAGACATGCTCTATTTTTTAATTTTATTGCTCTTGGTTCAATATCTCCGTCTCTCTCTCTCTCAATATTTCTTAAATTACTCTGGTTGCTACAGCAACCTTGGGCCTCTGCAGGATATTGCTGCAGGAGGTATCTGATATGGCAGAGGCTCTACACTGCTCAGCTCACTCTTGTGCACAGAGCTCAAGGTGATGCTCAGTACCTCACCTCCTCCACTGGGGCTGGATGCTTCAGCAGCTGTGATCTGTCCCTGTAGCTGGCTTCAGAAATCAGCTCCCTGCCTTAGCCCTTGGCATTCTCAATTCACAGTAGCACCATTTGCTGTTACAGGAATTCCTAGGCCATTTGGTGTCGAATGCTTTGTACCTCAAGTGTCTTTTCTGAGAAGTGGCCACCTGCTTCCAGCCATTGCCTCTGTACCCACTGCTTCATAGGGACATGTCAAGAGCAGCTGCCATCTCATAGATACTTTTCAGAAGTTCTTTTCATATTTTTCAGAAAAAGATACATCACAGCAGTTTTGAGAAGGGTAGGAAATGGGTATGGAGAGAAGGAAGCATGCTCTTTTTTCTGGAAACAAACAGGCTCATTTCAAAGGTGTCCTCCAAGAGCTCAGGTTTCACCTTGATAAGGACCAGATAAAGGAGGTGAGGTCTGAGCCTGCATGGAACCATCACAGCCATGGTGTCTGTGTAAGCTGGTGGTTCTTTTGTTCAGCCAAGTGACAGGCAAGCTGTGGCACAACATGTGTCACCACTCACTGAGCAGTTGCCCTCACTCCTGGGCCCGTGCAGACCTACCTGGGGTATTATCTGTGCAGACAGACTGGTATCACCCAGTGCAGACACAAAGAGGCACGGGCCAGGGCAAGGTATCCAAGCGAGGTGCAGGGCACTACTCTATAAGAAGCCTTTCTGGCTTCAGTGACCTTGCTTTGCTAAGTAGGTGAAGGTAGCTCTTTGCTTTGGTGTCTTTTATGCTTTGGTGTCTTCAAAAATAAGAGAAAAATGGTTTTGTCTGGGTTTTTTTTAGTTATGCTTAGCATATTCCAGTTACTAGTAATTCCAAGTACATTGGAAGAGGACGGGTTAGAAATTCCGATGGAACAGGTTTTATTTGTATATTAAAAATTTGCCAAGTAAATTCAGAAGTAGACAGTTTTAAATACTCAAACCAAAAATGCTGAACTCTGATCTAAGTAGCTTTTCCTTTGTGAAGGCCAGCATGATTTGGATATATCTTTAATTTGTTTTCCTTCCTGTACTTCCCTGCACTCTTGGACCTTTATTTAGTTTGACATGGTATTCCATCTCTTTATTGTCATAACAAACAATCACAGATCTCTGCTGCCCTGATTTTTAAGGGATTTTTAAGTACCATTTTGCTCAAGCAGCATATTCTTCTCTTGACCTCAAAGAGGGTTTCTCTTGAAAACTACTGAATTGAATAAGGACCATGCCATGAAGGACCATGCTGTTCTGCAAGAAGTATTTCTGGCCTCACTAAAATTACAGCCATTGTTCTGCATGGAGGCCAAGAACCTGCAAAATCCTTTGTGTGTTCTTTATGCATGACTACAGAAGTGCCTCACCAGCACCGAACTGGCACATACTCAGGAATCATTGAAATCAAGATCTAGACAGCTGTTGTTTGATCAGTAACCCGATCTAGTATCAGTTATATTTCACCTTCAGACGTATTCCTGTGGGAAATGGTTTCTAATATTTTTAAAATAATATTTTCTCTGACTTTGTGGCTTTGTATTTACCCATATTAAAATTTAAAACCTTTTTATAATAACTATTATAGGAAAGAAAGGTTGTCTACTCAAGTGTAAACAAACCATTAATCTTCTCTGTTTCAGAAAATCCTGTTGAATTGAACAAACATTTACTCAATGATCATAATTATAGTGTATGTCAGTTTATACAGTCCCAAGAGGATTTAATCTATGTAAAGTGCCTTTAAAATACTGCAATTATTTTAAAGACACAAATAAGCTCAGAGATTTAAGAACAAGATCACTCTGGTGGACTGTCTAAGGAAGTATTCTGCTCCTACCTTTTTATTAATTTTCGTTTTCAGGAGAGATTTCTAAATTCTGCTAATCTTCATTGGGAATAATTAATTGTTATAATATTTTTTCTCAATTATTTTTAGTGATTTGATTATAATAGAAATATTTTTAATGAATAGTCAGACAGTCCATACAGGTTGTCAGAAGGAAAAGGCTATAAAACCTATATTCGTTTACCTTAATCAAGTCAGAAAAACACAAAGGTATTCCCTATTAAACTTTAAACTGCTAAAAATAAGTAGATTCTTACCTTTCCAAAACTCCCCTTCCCAATAGCCCGCAATATTTGAAAGTGGTCAAAGTTAACTGCAAAATAGAGGAGAGAAGAAAAGGAAAATAGTTTGTAGCATGCTAAGTCAGAATCAGAAATCAGATAAGAAAAGAAATTACAGTGTGTCCAACTAATGTGTTTTACCATGTGGTATTCAATTTTTCTCTTAAAACAGCAAATATACTTAATAGCTACCAAAGAGGAAGTTTACTTTAAAATGTGCTGCAATCATTTTGTCCATCTCGAACCAATGCCTCCAGTGCCCAGTATCTCCAAAAAGAAACTTATCTCTGTCCTAACCAAGCAACAAGACAAATGTTATCATTATGCAGCCATTAGCAAAACCTGCTCAGCATTTTCCAGAAATATTGAGATCTACTAAAAGGACACTGAATAATTCACTAAGTAACACTCTCTACCTACAGACACATAATAACATATGGTTAGTTTTTTTACAGTAGTCACTCTTCAGGATAATTCCCGTATTTTGTTACAGTGATGGAAGCTTGTCCCGTGATGAGCTAGTATGATCAGCCTTTCCAAGGTTTTCCACCTTAATGCAGTACATAATGCTAATATTGTAAGACTATTTCATAAATGTAGCATAAGTTTGTTTAGAGAGATTCCATTTTAGCTTGGCAGTAGAATGGATTTGCTTGCATATCAGGAAAATCTGACAGCACAGCCTGCCCTAGACACTGAAGTGTTTTGCTGAGAGGGTGAGTGAGATTTCATTTCGCAGAAATGCCATTATTCTTGGTGTTACATGAGTTTAAACACAGCATAACCTTCAAATCTTCTGGTGGATCTGGTGGTTTAAAAAAAAATCCAACAACAACCTGAACAAAATTGATGCAAAGTCACTGAAATACAAACACGACAATGTGTGATACAGTTTCTACAGTCACTTCTCAGAAAAGAATCACACTTAGAGCTAAATTCAGTGAACCAGAGATGACAAAGTTCAGTGCAACTTAGCAGGATTTTTTAAGATTAAAACTTTCTTATGTTTCTGGCTCTGGCCATGGACCTTTATCTATGTGCCTGTAATTGATGTGTTAGTAAGTGGCAAAATTGTGGACAGAGACTGTCACTGGAAAAATCATAGAACCATAGAATGGTTTGGGTTGGAAGGGACCTTAATGATTATCTTGTTCCAACCCCCCTGCCATGAGCAGGGACACTTTCCTCCAGACCAATTTCTCAAAGTCCATCCAACCTGGCCTTGAACACTGCCAGGGGTGGGGCAGCCACAGCTTCTCTGAGCAACCTGTTCCAGATCCACCCAAAAATGTGGTAATGAGAACAAATACAACAACGAAAATGTGACTCACATCAGGATGAAGGGGAAAATCCTATGAAACTCATAATACTTTAAATATTTGCCAAAAAAGTTATACCATCTCAAACTAAGATTTTCACAGAAAGTTCAAAGGTTGATAGCTATCAAGTCTCTAAAAAAGGTTAATCTCTCGCTTTCTCTGTTGCAATAATATCTCATTTACACTATTAACACCACAAAGCATTTGTTTATTTATGCTTGCTTACTCTGCCTTCAAGGAAACATAGTTGCTCCTTTCATTAGTGCAGCTATAGCAACAACCTTCCTGGTAATTGCTGGAGACAAATCAAAACCCAGAGCTGACAGAGCTGAGAGCAGCAGACTCCAATTTACAGGAAACAAAGATGGTGAGTAAAGCATCTTTAGAATTTGGATACTGAAATAAAAATGCATGACCTGACAAAGATTTATAAGCTGCTTGGAAACTGAAAATTGGGGAAAAAAATGTTGTGCTGAATCCTGTAAGAGCTAGGGTTACCCAGATGTTTGAGAATCAAGATTTTCTGGCAGCAGCCTGCAGCTGGGAACTGTGCTGAGAGTTTTTCCAGTGGGGCACTCTCCTGTAGCTCTTGCTGGCCAGGGCTGGTCTGATGAAGAAAATAGTCTATCAAAATAGCCTTCCACATAAACTTACATCCACTTAAATCCTGTCCCCACCAGTCATCCTTCCCAAGTGCATAACTGGGTTGTCTAAGATGATCCTTAATTTAGGTGGGAATTCAACACAGTGTTGAAAACATCGTAAACAACATGTTAATCTCATTAATTGCTTTGATAGGAAAAAATCATCGAAAACTTCAGCACAGCATGCCAGCGTCTGTGTCACTCCTCTGTTTTCAAACTTTCTCATGTTTCCTGCTTATTTTGCTAAATATTTTAATAAACACATTCCTTAAAAAAAGCTTATTGTTAATTTGTTCATTACCTTACAGAAATTCAGCTGAGTCCAGTTCCCAAAACAAGTGAAAAATTGTTGAAACAATCTGTAATTATCTCGATTAGAGTCAAGCCACATTTCAGAAATACTTGACTAAATTATATTCTGAAACCTGACATGTTTTGAAATACATCAGTTTGAAGAATTATTTTGTTTTTGTAAAACTAAAATTAAGCATTTATCTTTAGCTATGAAAAGAACATTTTTTTATTGTCCATATAAGTTCTATTCTATTTCTCTGTATTTCCTTATTTCCTCTGTTTGTTGCTCTGAATGGCTAGAACAACTTAATTTTTAAATTGGATTTAATTTAAATTGCACTTCCATAAGAATGAAATTATTAAATGAGGCACAAGACCATGGAATTGAAGATGGATTATTAGTAAGGTAAATAAGTGGTAAAAAATCATAGCCACAAAAATTGATCAAATTTTCTTAATTTCTGTGCTTAACTTGATTAGAAAGTGTTACATTTTTATATATTCATTAAGAAAAAAAGGTTATTTTCTTTCTGTAGCTAACAGGGCCATAAGCCTTAATTAAATTAATGTAATATTATTTTAACACATCTTTTTCAAGAGAAAATAAAGACAATTTTAAATGACTGATGAAATATGTAAACATGCCTGAACCTGCATCTAAAATGAGCAAGGCTTGCAGCCACTGTGGTTCTCTGGAAGGGGCAATTCACTAAAATGAGACAACTCAGTCTCTTTTGATCATTCAAGCATACAACATTGCAGATTCACAAAGAGGAAGTTCCTCTCTTGGGATGTTAGGAAGGAATGAAAAATGGGCTACCTTGCAGCTGAGACCAATACCAAACTCACTGAGTAAAACTAAGATGCTTTAAGCAACAGGCCCATCTAGAACAGAGCAGCACAACCCTGATAATAGTGAAGTTCACTGCTGGTTTTACATTCCCCATACACTCAGGTGTTTTCTTCAGATGTTTTCAATTTCACAGTCTCAAAATTTTTGTCTAATTTTGTTCATCTCAATCTTTTTTCTCAGGTTCTGTATGTGCTTTTTTGTCTTTTTTGGTGAAAATTCAATGCCAAAATATCACCACTTACACTGAGAAGAATTAGAGCTCATCATGACCTCTGTCATTTCCAATGTTGAAACTATCAAGGTCAGACACTACCATTTCCTCTGTGCAATGAGGAGATCACAAGAATTAAATTCTTGTCGTTCAAAACATGACATATCTAGTTCTTGTGGTGCCTGGTGTTATACCTAATGACATTTTTCTAGTGCAAAGCCCCACTGAGATAATGGAGTGGCTGGCAGAGGGACATTTTCTTCGTAATTTTCATAGTAATATGACTATTACTCTTTTGGAAATAGCTTTCTTTGTACCTTTCACTCAAGAGAAAAAAATATACTTTCCAACTCTTTGAACACTTTCATTTTTATACCACACAATACTTTGGAGGTCTTATACATCAGCTCTCAGTTTGAGGCTAAGAATATGAACTGTTTTCAGCAAACAAAATTTGTTTGTATTGTCTTCAGGTAATTTTTCATGCAAGTAAATCCACAGAATGAAACTTTTTAAGAGCACTATGAGAGCCTTTCTTTCCAGTTGCTTTGATTTGCATCAATTTGGAAAAATCAAGTATTATAATCTCCCCTCCTACATCTCCCACCTTCATCCCTTAAAAAGTCACCATTAATTCAAAATTACAAAAGAATATGGAATAAACCAGATTTTTTTTCTAACTAAGAAACAAAATAGATCAGCATTTATGACATCTGTTTTGTGTGACAGTATTAGAGCAATGGATGCATGTTAATTTCAGCAATGTGCTGTATATACACATATAGATACTTCATTTTGTTTCTTTCCATTTAGTCATACTCAAATAAATGTTAAACTCATCCCATTACACAGATTAATAACTTTTAGCACAAGTATACCTCACTTGGATTAGAATCATGGTTTTGAATTATTCCCATGTCGAGCAGTTTGATCTCCAACAAACAAAAGCCAGGTGATGGTAATGGCACTCACAACTGAATCACAGGTTTCATCCTGCTTGCCATGAAAAACTACAAAATATGGCCCTAACCAGTACAGATACTTGGTCAAATATATTAGTGTACTCAAAAACTATCTAGAAGGATGGAGCTCGTGACTGAATTGTACACAGGAGCCCCTGCACTGCCACAGTCTCCTCACATGACCTTAGACAAATGCTCCAATATCTTCTGCCACTGTCTGTAGAAAAAAATGAATCATTCCATCTCCAAGCAGCTGTAAAATTAGGTATAGGAAGTGCCATAGAGCTCAGACACACAAATAATTGGGAGACTAGTAAGAGCCAGTTCAGGTAATAGTGCTTTATAAAAGCACTGTGCAGACTGAAAGCCATTTTTAGAGTGTGAGAAGTCTACACCACTGTGGAAGTGGAGGTTCAGAAATCAGCTGAGTGATTCAAACCCCACACATCACATTGTGGAGGAGCTGAGAACAGAACCCAGGTTCCACTTCATACCACACATTCTCAGGCACCTCTTCCCAACTGCACAAGCCCTGATGGAGGTGATATTGGAAATAAAACTTTCTAGTGAAATATAAAATAAATATTTCTTGCTCCACTGCTCCCTGAGGATAAAGTATACTTTGGGGAAAATATTCACATCACAGACCATTGAGTTTTTACAACCACACTGCAAAAACACTGGATAGATGTAGTGGAAATGCCTATTCTTTTTTTAATCAGCATTATATACATAATGAAATATGTTAAAACAGTGAAGTATTTTATATGCATTCACCTCTGCTGCATTATTCACAAATGCTATGCTTACTTGAACCAAAAAAAAGTTACATCAAAAAAAGACCATTATGTCTTATGTGTTTGATTTATGATCTCACAAAGGAATGTAACATTTTTACCCTTTCACTTGTAGTTTTACTGGTTTAAAATATTCTCAAGTCACACATCATTCGTTCAAGCATAAATTACATTTAACTAAGGAGGCAATATGAATATTGGGTGGATTCTAGATAGAGCTGACATCTGTTTTCTCACTGCAGCTGAGGAATATTTACTGCATGTATATGTGATTAGTCCAAATACACTCAATAACCATTACCTGAAAGAACTTTGTTTCTCCTAGAGAAAATATTCAATTGAATGTGGCCAAAGCACAGGCATACACATGCTTTGCAGAATAAAAAATACAGTCAAGGCCTTTCTGGAAGAACTTGATAAACTAAATACAGACCCTCCTTCCCTGGTTGAGTCCCACTGATTTATTTGGACTGCCTGGGAGTAGCCAAAACCAGAGCACATTCAGTAAGGCATTAGGAGGTGTACAGTAAAGGCATATTTTTTAAAAAATAAGCATTTCAACCCATCTCATGGATCTCAAGAGAAAACAGAAACAATGAGATAAAATGTGGCCATTGGCCAAGAAAATAGATTTTTGTTTAAGTCTGAGCACTGTCTTGCAGGTCTGTTTGGGGTGGTTTAATGTTTCCTGTTTCTGTGAATCAGGAGAACAGAATAATAACTAAATCAAATTTCCTTCTCAATTTGGCCTGTATGGTTTGACCTGAGGCTCACTGGATAGCACTGCTATTAGGATTTCAAACTAGTTCTGCAGTCTTCTTTTCATGTCTGTCCACAATTGAGACGCTCCAGCCTTTTCCAGGGAGAGCCACAGGCTGTGCTGACAGAACCTCAGTAGATCTTAGCAGCCATCAGATCTTGTTAAAGCTGTTCCTGTCCTTCCACACAAAACACGAGTAACCAAGTAGACACAGTCATATATATTCAATAGTCATAATAAAATCCCCTGCTTGAATGGACATAGATAGGACATGAACAGTGCCTAAAAATTAAATTAAGGGTGATAAAATGGTTTGAGTAGTCATAAGGAGTCACATTCCATTGTGCTCTGTTCATGGTAAGTGCATTAGTGAAGACACTTCTTAAATTAAGGCAGAAATTAATTTCTGCTGACAGAATGATAAAGCCAGGCATGTCTTTGAAGTGAACAAAGAATAAAAATCTGCATAGCTTCATATGTCTCTGAGTAAAATGGGACATTACTATCCATTATTTGACTGGGAAACTTACTAGTTCGAAAGAGATGCATAACAAAAAAGAAGTTTCAGAGTGGGTTTTATCTCACTAATGATGAATCCTGATGCTTCTGATCATATTTAGGGGCTTTGTATTTAAATTGCATTACAATGTCTCAATTCTTCATGATTAATGAGTGGTTTAGTCTGAATATAAACTAATAACATTAATTTTTTAATAATTATTCAGAGTTTATTTGCAATTAGAAAGAATTTAAGATCTTCGTATGCCAAACGAATTTTATTTAAAATTCAGCTAATTTTGTTTTGAACTTTACAATGCATTTTAGTCTGATCATGTTTGCATACTTCACTTTCCTCAATCAAAGTGAAACATTCCTTTCATTTCAGAACTCTTGACTGATCCAAAGTGGCTTTTTTGGAGCTATTCATTTCTGTATTTTGCTTTGTGAAGCCACCTGCAGGATGGATTTGTTGGCTGGGCTACATCTCCCTTTCCTGGGTGTCCTCCCAGCACTTGCTTGGGCTGTGCTTTGTTCCCTCTGAGCTGGTGGCATGTTGGGCTACAGGAGTTGTAAACAGGCACAAGATTTGGATCTACAGAAGGGGCTACAAGAATCAGATTCCAATACCTTTGAAGAAGTGTCACATCACAGAAATGTAGTCCATCTTTGAATTGTGCCAGAAGAAAATCTGAAAAGGTAAACTTGAATTCCATTCAACCTTTCAAAACCAGCTTTGTTTTCCCAGCATAAGGCTTAATTTTTGTCAAGGAAAATAATGGCATTTTTGATTTGGCAGCAAGTTTAATTATCCATTAAAGTTGTTTTCAGAGGAAAGGTCTGTTTCAAAAAGAAAGAAAACAGCATGACAGAGTTTCTTGTTATCTTCCATCTATGTCACACTTCAAACAAAACATAGGGGAAGAAACCTTTTCCCTTATTAAAATGGGGAGAAAACCTCAGTACCACAGTGCTGGAAAACCAGCAATGTAATTTTATTAATACCTTTCATATGTCTATATTCTATCAACAAATTTCTGATACCATAGATAAAAGAGTGGGCTAAAGAACATCTGCTGTGATGCATTGCAGACATTCTGATTTCCTTGTGTCAATCCTCCTATAAGGCAGTACTTCACATGCAATTTAGCTACACATTTTATGCCATTCACAGAGTATTTAGACCATGCATGGTTTATTCATCTAAAGCAGTGCCAGCATCATTGGATTCTACACTGTAATTAGTAAAATCCACCTCACATCACATGGTTAAAAAGAGTGGGGTTTTCCCTAAATGCCTGGGGAATTTTCTGAATATATTAGTTAAAATGAATACTGGAAAGAACTACAACAGCCTACTATTTTTCAAAATGCTATAAAAACAGACTAGAAGAATTTGGTGAATCAGCTAATAATTTACACTGTTAGAGAAACAGGCATGTGTTACCACAACCAGAAGTAACATTGAAATTCTAAAGAAAATTAGCATTTGAAAGTTACCAAGCTGCTAAGTAAAAAAGATGCTAGGACTGAATCTCAAACTCTTCTTCCCTTTTAATTCTGTGAAAGAACATAATTGTATTTCTAATGCTATTC
>VZTN01020294.1:1192-46209 GCA_013400515.1 Erpornis zantholeuca | reverse complement strand
CTTCTTCACTTCTTTTACAGCTAACTTTCCATTCCACTGCCATGAATTATCAGCAACAAATTGTCACCAAGGTGTGACCTTTTCTAGCTCACTTATAAGTAAATTGAACAACATCAACCACACCTCAGTTGCAGCTGTGTTCATTCTGAAGTCATAAAGTGTTCCATGAAATTTTATCAAGTCTGTCTGTGTTTATCCATATTCTTTACTGTGCAAGTACTAAGTCTAGCTTAAGGAGGCAGGTTGTCAGGTGGTGTGTAAGCAGACACTGAAAAGCCCAATCTTCATTCTTTTGTGACTCCTACGAGCATCACACTTTGATCTGGAAGATAAAAAGACAAAGGCACCTGCAGTGAAGCAAGAAACAAAGTTGAGAAACCATTGTGGGAGATTCAGAGCAAGAGGCAATGACTTCTAGGAGTGGGAGGCTGAAATAGATGAAAACCTGGACATAGCCTGGAACTGCATGGATCGTCAGAGAGAGTTTTGGTACCAGATAATGGCAAAGGGGAGGCAGGGAAACAAAAACAAATAAAGAGGTAGAGGGATTATCCAGAAAGATGCTCAATACCAAGGGACAGAAGAGAAAATCACCCTCCAGATGCAGAAGAAAAAACAAGTAAGGAAAGGAGGAATTGATTTAAAGGACAACTGTCCCCAGTCTTTCCGCTCCAAACTGTAAAAGATGCTAATTTTTTTTTTTTTTTAATAAGAAAACATGAGAGAAAAGTGGAGTCCTACAGGGTATAAAGTCACCAGTTTTTGTATTTGCCATTATAACCTGACACAAATCTCACATCAGCTGACAGTGGCTTTTGTAGAAACTACAGAACAAAGATGTGTGTAGCTCAGCAGTGCTTTAAGTTTGAGAAAATAATCTGCAAGTTAACAGCCTGTAAAAGAAAATGGTTACAATCTTTCCTAAATCATCTCCAAAGGGAATTGTCCATGCTGCATGTATGGGCACTGGTTCATAATAGATAGCAATTTTCTCAGCAAGACCCAATGCATAGAAGATCTAATTGACAAAAACAGGTCAAAAAACCTGTTGCCACATTTCTAAACACAGCAGTTGTTCACAAAGCACTGAAATCTGTGCATCTGTCAAAACTTCCCTCTGATCTGTAAAATTTGTTCACAAACATTATGCTTGAGTCTAGGGCTGATTTTAAAAATCTTGTTCCTGTTGCAGAGCTGTCTCCAAACTGCGGATGATAAAATCATTTAAGAGATGGCAAACTCCAAGTTGGAGCATGCTTCATATCTTGGTTTTTGTTTCTCATTAGCTGAATTGATACTTCTTGGCTAGTATTTTTATCTGATTAATTACCAATGAGCACCACAGTGATAACTACAAAACCTTTGCATCATTCACTGTACAGAGAGTAGTGCCAGAAAAAAACAAGATTGCCAATTATGAGCTGCCAAATTCCTTTAGCCTTGTTACAGGAGATCCACTCAGAATGACAAAATAATTCCATTTCATTGCCAATCTAGTCATTGTCCTCTCCACTGAGACTGTCAATATACTGCCAATTGAGATGCTGAAAATTGTGATGTTTTATGAGACACTTGGCTTGATTGCTGGTGTCAAGAGATAGGAAGTAGGTTTGGCAAATTTACATCGAATTTGTGCCCTACAGTACTGGTAAAATCTTAGACCCAAGGAAAACTTTTATGTCTTAATGTTGAACAATGAACCCCAAAAAATATATTTTAAGAATAGAAAATAACTGTCCAAGAAACAAAAAGATGTCTTTTAGAGGTCAGAACTCTCAGGATAAAGTGGTAAAATCATTGACAAAATATATGCTGTGATAAATTTTTTCAGAGAAAATTTATAAAACAAAATTCTTTAACTACATGGATTACAAAAAAAATCAGAAAAAACCCCAAGAGACAATAAGAAGTAGGTGGATAGGAGTGGAGTAACAATGAGATGGAAATTAAAGATAGTTGAGATAGAGTCCTCAAACTAAATCAATAGTCTACATTAGTTTCTCAAAAATTATGAAGATTAGCAAGATATGGGGATGGTGAATAAGAATGGGGTCTATGGAAATGGAAATGAATTAATTTTAAGTGGAAGAAAAGCTTTAAGATTTAAATGGGGGAAAGAGGGGAGAATAAAAAAAAATCAACTTGATAATCTTCATCCCAATATGCTGAGAAAATTGATATTCACAGTAGCATTTGCAGTGTCACAGTGGGTTTGGCATAATACCATCTGATTGAATTACACTCCATGTGATGTCTGTGTTTGGGGAGAAAGGGGAAAAAAAGTGTTCAGACAAGCCTGTGTCTTGTCATACATTATATACATATACTACACATTAGGACAGAGTTTGAAGTAATAGCAATTAATAAAATGGAGATAAATAGAAAAGGAGACAGAGTGCAATATGGATTTAGCACATGTAGACTATCACAGAAGCACATAGCCTTCAATCAGAGACATAATTCTTTGAAAAATAGAATGGGAATGAAAAGTACCACGGTTACTGAAATTGCTGTAAAGTGGTTGATACAACTGAAGGTGGGAAATTATTACTTAAGTTGTAAAAGATAATGATGGCCAGAAAAACTTTAAATGGAGAAAAGTAGTAGGTAAAAGAAAGACATCAATGAGTACTACTGAAAGAGGATGTATGTGTGTGGCTAAAGTGAGGATTAGAATAAGACTTTCTTATAGATTGGTTCTAGCATACTTTTCTATTTATTCATAATTTTCGTTTATTATCTTGTCACAAGAAACAGAAGTGAGATAATTAGATGTACTGATGACAAAATATGGGGAAGAACGGTCAATAAAGAGAAGAATCATGAGTTTCTGTGTAAAATTATATTTTAATATAATTAGATGGAATTCAATAGGGGACAGTCACCACAAGTCACTCAATAACTAAGACAAAGCACTTCTGCTGGGACCTAGTTATTTAAAAAGAATTGGAAGCAGAAATACCTGGGTGTATGAGGCAATCACACTGATATGCTTAGGAACGTGAAAGAGAGAAAAAGAACAAAAAGAGAAATGCAACCATTAGGTGTTCTGGTATTAATGCTGTGGATAAAGGCAATGGGAATTAAAAGTTTGTCAAAACAGAGTTGTTTCAGGCAAAAGTGACTAGTATTTTTCAGTGAAATTAGATTTTGCTAGCGAATTTCCACCCAGCTTCACCAGTGCCAAAGTCCTGGATTGTCAACAGCATTCTCTCTTGGGTTATCTCTCTGCTTCTTCATGATACTTTTAAATTACTTGAGATAAATGGCACATCCAACCAGAACCTAGTGGCCAGCTGATGGCATCTTTTCATTTCCCAAAGCACTGTCAGTAGCTTCTTTTTTGATTGTTGTTTTTGACTGCCATAGTTGCCAAGACTTTTTGTGGCAAGCACAAGCTGCCAGCTCTGCATCTGGGCAATTTCTACATTTCTTTCTTACTCCTTTTTTGAAGCTTTGTAGCATGAGCTGCTCCGGACAGCTGGGTCTGCTTGGAAAGAGCACAATATCTAACTTTGCTATTCCCAAATGTTTTTACTATTCCCAAATGTTTGTAATCAAGTACTAATGTAGAAGTGGCTCAAAGATTGACAGGACTTTGAACAAAAAAATTTCAAACTTGTAGCTTAACTTAATAAGTCCATGGACTTCCTTCACCCCTTTGGAAATGGGCACTTCCATAGTGGCTCTTGGAATGTCTAGAGCAGTGTCTCAGAAGACAACAGGTCCTCAATAGAGGGAGTTTCAGTCCCCGCTGCTTTAGTTTTTCTTGCCTTTGGCACTCTTGCTACCTGCTTAAAGAGAAGCAGAGTCTTGTTGCTGAAGAGTGTCTTGGAGTGAAAGAAACCAAACTCAGGATTGCACTTCCATGAGAAAGATCTCCCCCATCCCAGGCACTTAATACAAGACTGACAATATATTAGAGTTCGGGGCTCAAATGAAAAATACATTTTGTGGTAGGGGAGAAAGGAGATTGTCTTTTTCTTAAAGAAAATGGTTGCTTGAACAATATGGAATGCAGAGCCATCCTAAATCCTGGCAACTCTTTGTGCTTACCTAGAACCTGAGGGCATCTTCTGAGGCAATCTCAAAGGCCAGGTGAGCCTTGGAAGTTCCCTGGAAACACAGGGATCGCCTCCTCCCACCTCAAAGTCCTTGGATAAGTCCCTGGAAGCTGTGGCAGCACCTTTACTGCCAGGGCAGACACTCTAATTCCCAGCAGACTCTAAAGCTCTCTGCATTCCCTCTGAAGGGTTTACCTGAGGTAGTGTCTGGAAGTGGTGGGTTATCCAGTCTCGAGGGGGTCATCAGTGGCTTAGAAGTCAGGCATCTGT
Organism: Erpornis zantholeuca; assembly: GCA_013400515.1. Classification (NCBI taxonomy): domain Eukaryota; kingdom Metazoa; phylum Chordata; class Aves; order Passeriformes; family Timaliidae; genus Erpornis; species Erpornis zantholeuca. The sequence goes on along the minus strand of VZTN01020294.1, from coordinate 41,875 downwards.
TTTATGAGACTTTGCCTTCATCCTCACAAAAGCATTTCAACATTTGATTTTGTTGAATTGGTTTTAAAATATTTTATTTTAAAATCCCTAGGATTTATAGTGCCTGTAGGTAACAACTCTTCATAAAATATAGATAACACTGATAAATTAGAGATATATTATAATTCATATAATAATATGGATGGCAACTCATAGAACTGACTTTGTAACAGTAACTGTGAAATGATGTGGCACAAGTTGTCAGGGTTGGTCTGTACAGTTCACAGGGAAAAACTCATTCGTAACATGAACAGCAAACATTTCTTTTTTCTTGCTCTGAATAGATCAAGTATCCCCCTGCACGCCTTTGCTATGTTTTGTATCTACTGCCATTAAAGTGCTTAGCAGTTTGGGTTCAGTGCAGATCCCTGAGCTTATCTCTAACCTCTGTTTATCTCTCATATCTGCTAATGCAAAGATTAGTTTCTGTGAACACTGAGATGGAGCATCTCTTCAGCTAGCTTCTTGTCGCCAACTCCTTGCTTCACAAAGGCTGAACTTTAGAAATTTTGTTGGCCTTTTTCCATCTTAAGTTCCCTCTCTCACAGTCTGTCTTCTTAAAACATGTTTCATGCTCTGTCAGGATCCTGTACAACAGAGCTGCTTTTCTCTCATACTGCAGTGGATCTGCTTGGCTGGCACTGCTCACTGCCTAGCAGTGGGAGATGATATTTTGTGTCTCACGTATGGAGCTGTCTCTAATTAACCAAACGTCTGTGGCTCGAAAGATAAATGTGGGTGCTGGGAGCCTCAGCTCTGTGATACAAGTTTGTGTGCCATCTTCAGCATCTTGGTTCTGGGCTTGAGGAAAATATTTTTCTGATTTCTCATTCTAGATGGAGTTTCAGTGATTGTCAAGCAAGAAGAGTGTTTTATCAGCTGTCCTAGTATTTCAGGCATTATTTCTGGCAAAAGTTTCTCACTCTTTTCTCAACAAGAGAGTGAAAAGCTTTACCTTTCTAATCACAGCTGTATTTCCCCATATCTAGATAATTATATACGCAAAATATCTTTGCCCAGGAGAAAAGTATACTTTGTCACTGAACTCCATGCTAGTAGTACAAATTTTTTCAAGTTTTGAGGTCTATTTCCCTCTTAAGCTCTCACTTTTTTGCTGTCCCAAATCCTCATTCACCAACCATTATTTCACATGGCAGAGAGAACTGCATGTTTCAGCAAACTGCACCAATCTAGAGATTTATTGAGGTAAGAACACACAGCCTTACAGACTTCTATGTAGATTACCATACATCTCTCTGTGTAACTAGAGGCCATATCTAAGCACACTTATGCATTATCAAGCTGTGGAAAAGTGGGTCAAGACAATCATGCAGGACAAAGACAAACTGATGCATCAGTTAGATATTGAACATTCAGTGTTGAGGTGTATTTTCCCATCATTTTGTTACATGAGTACTCTGACATCCCTCGGTACAAGTGCATTTATCCTGCAGGATAACTTTTCCTTCATTTGTAAATCCAAACTCGTTGCTTCAGCTACTGATCCACTTGGCGCACATCTTGTTTAGTACACCTTTGTCTGCACCTTCAGGTACCTTCCTCTTCTTCTCTCTCCAGCCCTCTGCTGCGGGTCTCACCAAGGCCATGGAGTCAGGGAATAGCCAAAGGCTCGCACCACTGCTGCCTCTGCATCCCACTGAGGGCAGGATCAGGACTAAGAGTGTAAATGGAGGCAAGTGAGCTATGACCATATTTCCCCCTTTTCATATAGGACAACAGAAAGTGCCTGTAATGGACAGTTGAGCATTACAGCATCGCAAATGTCATTCATTAAGTATTTCCTTGTATTCGTCTTTGGTCTTCAACACCATCACTGAGGTGTTTTGGAAAGGCTATAGCACAGCTTTCTATAGATTGGTAAATTAAAACTGAACAACAGGATCATAGAGAGGGGAATGCCAAAAAGCTTGATGAGAAGATCTATACACAGTAGAGTAAGGAATACATAATATTCCATTGAAGCCACCATATGTCCTTCCAACAGCTGGTCATCTTTAATAAAAGAATCTAAAGCAAGACTTGTTCTGAGTGTTAGTCTGCAGTCCAGATTTAGTAAGAACCTTCATTTTAAGAAACAGCCTTTTTTAAACACTCAGAAGAGGAAGGAAAAATAACACGGTGCTATTGTAAAAACTAAGAATAATGGGAGCTAAGAAAAAAATCTTAATTATTAATTTTGTCCTAGGAACAGTTCTTATGAAGTGTTAATAATATCTTTGAGCTAAAGAGAGGACTGAGAAAAAATGTTGCATGTGTAGCTGCACATGCAATATCAAAAAATTAGTCTACATTTTTCATTTCAAAACACCAGATTCATCAAACTGAGATCTTTTTCCAGAAGTGTTTTAATTGCAACATTTTTCCCTTGGACTTGGGATTAAATTTTTGATCCAAATGAAAGAGACAAGCAGAAGCTATTCCCCAAGTGACTGTTGAACTGGGACGTGGAAGCCACAGGTGCAAGTTCCTGTCTGTATCAGACAGAAGGAATTTCACTGTGGAGCAAGTATTTCATTTCACATGAGTGCCTCCAGTATTGCTATTCTGAGAATAGCTCTTTTTTTATGTTTTACTTCAAGGGAAAAAATGTTTCAAAGTCTCTTGCTCTTTTTCATAATGGAATGAACACATGGAAATTTCAAAATCTCCCACTTTTTTTTTTCCCTGAACTCGAATTCCCACTTTTCAACTAGCTCTACAATCACAAGGTCCATCTTATATTTTACTGCCAATCTTACACATGTCAAAAACAGAGTCTCCAGCTACAGAATGAATTATTTATATGAAGGGAGTGAATCCCAGAACGTTGCAAGTTTCCTGCATGAATACTTTTGTGCCTCTCGTTTGTCACACACTTCATCCCATATTTGGCTCTTGTCAGATTGAGAGCAAAGGCCGTGAGTTAGTGCCCCAATAGGAGCATCTTCTCTTCCCCTTTTTTTTTCAGAGCCCAGAGGACATAAAACTGTGACAGTGCTATACTAGGAGTGCTTTAATACCCCCTTTGTGTCTGCCCTGTCCCTGTGCTTGAAGGGAAGTCAAGAAGATGGAAAGATTTGTTCTTTCTTAATGTCTTTGATCATGGGTAGGGTAAGTTCTGGCACATCATCCACATCTGCCTGAATATCATGCTATGGTGTGCTATGTGGATGCAGAAACAGCAAGTGGAATAGCTTTAACATTTCCCACAATTTCCATTAATTATTGAATGGGAAGGAGGTTTTTTTAACAATTTTAATAACATTTTACTATTTGTTATTTAAAGTTATGAGTTTTGCAGCAGACCCCAAGGTGTCAGTTCTTCACTGCACAGAAAGACCTTAAATGTGAATTCGCTCTTTTGAATTGCAGGATTCTCCTCCAGAACTGCAAATCTGGAAGAGTCTGTAGAAAACAGGAAAACCTACGAGCCTTGAATAAAGTTCCTAATGAAAAGCAGTGGACCCGCAGAAAACAATCTAGGGAGATAAATACCAATTATGGAGGGTACCTCCTTTCAGCAACACCAGGAAGAAAGCAATATAAATTACACACAGAAGAGAAATAAGTCTAACTTTAATTAGGTCAGAAGTGCATGTGTCTGTAAAAATGAGCTTCTTAGATGCTGCTCCCTCTTATGTTCTACCCCTGCTCCTCCCCAGCTCCAGGATGTGGCTCCAGATTTTGGATGTGTCTCACCAGGAGCTCCACAACCTGTTGCCTGCAATGGCCCTGGTGCATCTCTAGAAGGCTTTGAGTGCTTTTTCTGCCTTAACTGACAGGAGCAAAGCCTTCTGGGATAATTAGTGCTGCTTCAATTGGACAGGTAGCGGATGGGAAATAAACAGGTTCAAGAGCTCAAGGGACATCCGTGTTGCTGTAGGCAGGGAGGCAGTGGAAAATAAATATAGCTAAGCAGTTGGAAAAATATTTATTTATTTATGCTCCTTTCCTTTTGAGATGTGAGATGAGGACCAGCCCCAATATGAACTCATTTTTTTCCTAAGCAGTTGCCAACTCTCTCCAGCCCTTGAAAATCGCATCACGCATAAGTCCGTGGCCAGCTACAGTGATGACCCATTTGGAAATGCTTTTCCTTATTGTTAACTGTGAAAGGAGATAATTTGTTACATAAATAATGAATTAGATGTGTATTAATTTAGAACTGCTTGTCTGAATGGTTTGCAAAGCAGCTGTGTGATTTTAGGCAGTCATATGCTGTCAATTAACAACTTATTCTAAGCCAAATCTGTATAAGCTCATTATGTGTATCACACAGTGTGGAATTTCTTCATAGGTTTTACTAATTCTAGCTGTATACTATTGGCTGAATAGTAGTTTTAAACTGCTAAAGATTAGTAAAAATCCCAGTTAAATTACTGACGGGCAGAGGGAACTTCCAGTTGCATTCCAGCTATTAATCTGCTAGTGATACTTTTCATGTTGTTGAGAAGTTGGGAGACCTCATTAAAACCCCAGTTTTTCTTTACGGAAAACTTAATACAAGTAGAGAAAGGTGACACTAAGACTGAATATTCATAATACATTACCAATATTTTATTGAATTAAGGGAGAGAACTTTTAAGTTCATAGTTAGACAAGCAGCATGGCTTATGCTTACAAGACTGATTGCTGTCTGTCTTTCCAAAAGCAATATGCCCCAAAATTTCACAGGACTGATCTCATGTCCTTAGAGAATTTGGAAATATGTGAGACAAGTAACTAAAAAAAAAAATTATGCTTAGAAGAGATTAATTGAAACCTTTGACAAGTTCCTTTTCTTTTTAAAGTGTACTTTATATATAAACAGGAATTCCACATTTTGATTATTCTGATCTTTATTGAAAGATAAATCTGGGGAGGGCCACCTCCAAACAGTGTAATTATTCACAGTGTCTCTTAACAATGCAAGTTTTCTCCACACAATATTTTTCTAAAAGGATAATCCTAAATTTGCTATTAGTGTTTGCAATATGCAGCACTGTACAATTGGGACTGAAGTACACAAGGATGACCATATCCAGTTTTCCACAAAAGTGTCCCTTCTCTAAGAATATGGTCACTGCTAAGGAAAAAAAATAAAAGCTTTATGCAAAGTTCAGGGCATTTTTTTTGCCACAAAACTTTAGCCACTATCTCCCAAGCATATGGAGCTTTAAGCATTTTCACAGGAAGAATTGCTCAAGCTGTGTATCAAGTCTTTATTAAAATCACGTGTATTGAAACCTGTTCCCCTAGAAAAATTATGCAGAATCTTGGCTATGAGTCAGGCAAAACTCAAGCATATCAAGCCTGTGTATTTCTGTGTTTTCCAGTGTAATGGCTTCCCAATTTCTCACTCACATTGTCTGGGAACCTGAGCCACAGCTAAGCAAGAGAATGAACAATTCTGTGTCATTTCTAGGAAATGTGTCCTAGTGTAAAGAAATTTTAGAAGTTTCCCCATTAATAATGTTCTCTACTAGTGCTTTGGGATATCTGCTTCTCTCCCCAGTGGAAGGAAGCTCTGCCTTCCATTCAACACAGTGTGAATATGCTTAGTCCTGACTGCTTTACTCTTCTTCATACTGCTGCTCCTTGCTTTCTCCATTCCCTCTCTTCTCCATCTGAGGTTTTTCTTCCATTACCTGTCCAGTTCCATTTCTCTCTCCAATATATCAGCTCCTTCTGAGATAAATCAAAATTTTTCAGAGCTGGAGTTCAGTATTTCTCCTGTCCAGACACATGGAAAAAAAATATTCCTCTCAAACAAATATTAAAAAAAAAAAATATAGTAGGAAAGCCTGCATAAAAGTTTAATCAAAATGTCTTTGGGATGCAGCTGCCTGCAGACAAATTTAGTCAACAAACAATGAGTGTCAGTGTGACCACTCTCGGATCCCTCTGTCAGTAGAGTAATTCAACTGCAGTTAAGTGGGCAAAATTGCTGTTAACATGATATAAGAGTAAACAGAATTGCCATAAAACTGAGAAGCAACAATTTTTAAACCTCATTAAAAGTATTTTCTTGTGCAGAAAATGCTTCACACACTTTCCCTTGGAATGAGATAACATTGACACCAAGAGCTTAGAGCAAGAGAAATACAGCAAGAGAAATACAAGTATTTCGACATAGAGTGTGAACATCCAGTTACATTGGACAGATTTCTGTTCAAGAATTCAGTGGCTATTATCTGATCTATCAGAGTCAGACAGGATGAAACTTTCCTAATGGCAGATTATTCATAATTATTGATTATTTTCCATCATTATTTCAAAATGATTCATAATTTTCCATAAAAAACTTTCTGAACCTTCTGCTGAACCATTTGGCTGTTCACAGATGTACAAAGAAAAGGTAGTACACTAAATAAATATATTGAGTTTTCCTTATTTAACTGTAAGCAAAAGAAGTAGCATCATATTAGATCATATGTGGATATTTCATGTATGTTAGGAAAAATCACAAAGATCCATCCTGACTTTTTCAGGTTTAAGTTCTTCTTCATAACTAAAATGGACTGCTCTTACACTGCATTTCTTCCTTTATGTGTCCTTCTTTGTCCAGTTTGCCTTTTCTGCCTCTCCATACCTCTACCTGAGTAGTATAACCACATCCTCTACTTCTCCCCTCAAACGGGCAAATTCTGATTCCTCAGCTAAGTTTCTCTAGTAAGCCAAGCAGCCAGTAAAATTAATAACATTTTCATAGCATTTCTTTTTAATTCATTCTATTGCTTAATTTGCTAATATGATTCTGCAGCTGAAGAAAAGGGATAAAATGTCAGACTATTGTACAGATCCAAACCAGCCCCTTTGAACTCTGATTTTACAGCAGAAGCATCAAAGGATTGCTACTCCAAGGCTTTTTATCAATAGAAAATATAAGAAAGAAATGATAGAAGAACATATTGCATTCTTACCTCAATTTCCCATTCTAACTTCAGGAGGCTCCTATTGAATTTGGTGCTGTAGGAATAAGTCTTTGGGCCCAGATCCTCAAAGGCACTCAAATGTTGCAAAGCTAACTTTTATTCCCCCTATGACCTTATGGATTTCTCAACCCAAATATAACTTCATAGGCAATGAATAGTAAGAGTGATTTTTTTTTTCCTTACTAAAGAAAAAATCAGAAATCAACAGAGCAAGGATCTGCTTAGATCAGCTGTGCCCGAAGAACAGACAAGTGGGACTAGACATAGTCACCTGCCTCTGTAGTGGCTCAGAGCTACCTAAATACCATTCACCTCCACCTATGTTCTGCTTATTTTTGTGTGCAGGGGCTGGCTGATGTCTGTATCTATGTAAGAACAGTTGCAATGCCCAGTCTGATTCCTAAGCAAATAATTGAAAAGGTAGAACGGAACAGGATGGGAAGGAATGGAATGGAATGGAATGGAATGGAATGGAATGGAATGGAATAGAATAGAATAGAATAGAATAGAATAGAATAGAATAGAATAGAATAGAATAGAATAGAATCGAATAGGAGCCATTCAAGCCCTTGACTTGGAGATTAGAATTTGATCTAATCTAAAACCCAATTTTGGGCTGAGACAGGAATCTCAGCCGCTGTTAACTCTCAGGCTGAGTTCAGCATTTAGTCTGCATAGTGTGTGCTCACTGGTCAGCCAACTACAGGATTTAAACACCCATCATGTCCAGTGGTGGCTTGGCAGAGATTTTGAGCACTTCAATGGGATCTGTGTGCACAGAAACGCTGAAGAAATACCTTTGGAGACTGGGCCTTAGTTTCACTAACCTGGAGAACCTGTTTTCTGTTTCGAGTCTACTGTGATACATCAAGGGCAGGGCATTCTTGCCTTGAGTGTGGACATGCATCATCATGAAGGAGACTGTGGGTTACCATCATCAGGTGGCTCTAATCTCCTGGCTGCAATAGGACAGGGCATCAGCCCCCACTCTCCCCTGCCCTTGCAGAGCACTTTCTTCTCCAGCTCCCGGGTGTGAGACATGAAATAGTGGAGCCAAGTAGTATTGCAGCTGCAGGGGAATAAAGGATTTCCAGGTGTATCTAACCTGCTGCTGCCTCAGATTCCCTCCCCAGCTGCATTTGTCAGGCCCACCATTTTTCACTGTGCTCCATCACCTCTCACCCTTCTCTGTTGCTCCTTTTTTATGGAAATTCATTTATAAAAGGAAGACAGTTATATTTATAATGTGGAGTGTGCTGGAATACTTAATCTTTCACTTCATTTTTTTCAAGTGTGCCTTACTCAGACGTGGACTGATAAGATGACAAGTGCTAAAACAATCTGTGAAATGATGCATGGACTTTTAAGCAAATTAATAAGTGCCTTGGAGCAAAGATATATATAATCACAGAAAAACCTGACTCTTTTCATAGGAGATATATCCTTGAAATACTGTTTTATCTGGTTAATTAGAGTTAGGGGGTGGAAACACTGGCTTTCACGAGATTAAAGAGAAAACTTAAAATATTCAGATGGGAATTTGTTTTATATAATATACTACATACACACTTAAATATGAAAGTTTGATCCTTTAATATTTAACCAATGGACAGTCCACTGAGACATCTCTTTCATTTCCACTGGGGTCCCGGTACAAGCACCAGCTAGTTTTAATAGACATCACACATTTTTAAAAAAATAGGTGCAGTTAAGACACAGTTCAGCTAAGAGCCATGGGGCACAATATGTTGCATGGGTCAAAAGCGCACGTCCTAAAGGAACTAGTGAACTAGAACAGTGTCTTTGTTATTAATCCGGAAATTGCATTTTTAGAACATATATTGCTGACTATATAAGTCTTTTTTTTTTTTCTTTTCTTCCAGTAATTTCTTTTTTCACATGAACAGAGCAAACATCTCTCTTTGTTCCTTATAAAGATCTTTTAACTTTCCTGTTCCAGCTAGACAGTAACAATCCCTTCTGCATCTTAACATTTATGTTTATGCAGGCTACAAATGCTCATGCTCACACTCACACCAGACATCTTTAATACACACTTCCATCTGCCAGCGACCTGCCCGTGACCTTCTTCAGAAATGCAAGGTAACTTGGCTAAGCTCTATTTCTGGTCCTTCTGAAAAAGGATTGTCAGGTCAAATTGTGACAGTTTAAGTGTGATGTCTGATATTGACTGGTGTCCAGCAGGGACTGTAAGCTCTGCGTCTCCCACTTCATTCAGGACCTTACTATTGACTTGCACTACTGTCTTAAGGTTAGTCTTTTATCTCCTGTGCTTCCAGGCAAAGAAATAAGTGGCACTGGAGCAAACTGCTGTACCTCAGCGCAGGGGCACTGCTCTTGTGGAGCTATTGACTGCATGACTTCAATGCCCACAAATTAGATGACCACTGCAAGTGTCTCAGAGACAGGTGTAATTACTATTAAAGCATGTTCCTGTAGCTCAGTTTTAAGTGAAATAACTTTTCCAATATACCTATTTCTCTGTGTGTGCATGTGTATACTTTGGACAACCTGGAACAACTTCAGAGAAGTCCTTGTACAATGAAGCAAGAAAGTAAGAGAGATCCTAAAAATCGAGCAAACAAAGAAACAAAAGAAATTTATAAATACACTGTTGAATGCCTTCCCTAACTGTATGTTATTGCTATAGTATTATTATTTCACCTTTTTCTTCCCCTTTCCACCCTCCAGACTTGTCAAACCACTTTCCATACACCCATATTTGTGCTTGCCCAGAGCAGTGCATGTCCTCATGGTTGTTTCACTTCCAACTCTAATTTTTTTACATAGAAATTAAATGTGGGACACTGGAAGCTTTGAAGTAGTCCTTTTAATAGAGTAAAAACCTGAAAGAGCTTGCAAGTGCAGAGGATCTCCGTTGGTTGCTGTCCAGGGTCACTAGCAAAAGGGCAGAGAGAAAAAACATCTATACATTCCTATTTTTCTCCTTTTCAATTTAGTGGATCTTCTACATAAATAAATCAGTTGGAGTTAAAAACTGAGTGCTTCAAGAATTACAGAGTTCAGTTTGGTCTGATCTTCGATGCAATTTAATTTAACAATGGAATACCAGACTCTTCAAAATATGCAAGTTATTTCTAACTCATAAATGTCTTGTGAATGGACACCATTTGAAAAATAGTTTGTAAATTGGCTGATCTACTATTTCTATTGCATTTAATTTGAATGATTGTTATTTGGACTGCAGATACAGCTTCAATTTAAGTGGGTGGCATTCCACCCTCTGCCATATTTTATCCCAGGATAAAACCATATTATTTTATTTTTCCTCTCTACTTTCTAGGTGCAGTTTCTCACTTAGATTATTCCATAACTGGAGTTTTCTCTCCTCTCCTCTTCTTCACATGAAACTCTACCCAAGCATTGAGGAAATCTTTGCTGAAACAAAAATATCAACCGTGATTTTTTTTTAAAATCTGGATTTTAGCAAAAGAAAAGTTGAAAACTCCTGCCTCATTCCACAAATGAAAACTTTGTTCAGTGTTGGCTTAGAATAGCTCAGTCTTGTTCAAAGAGATTAGCAACAATGGGTTTTCAGTTTTTACAATGTTAATCCATGATTAATCTAAACATATTTTAATGCTCCTTGAAGCACAGTATTATTTTCCTAATCCCAAATTTGCTTCATTGATCCCATCCTTGCTTATTTTTCCCACAACAATGCAATTTATACAAGACTGTAGCTAAAGTCTTTAGAATTTAATCAGAAAATATATTGTTGTTGTTATTATTATTATTATTACACTGAATGTAGCCGTAAGAGTCAATAAGATAGAAAGGTAGACCTCTTCCCATCCCTTCAAACCTGGCCATCACCCAGAAAAAATACTGAAAGATGAAGTGTTGCTGTGATAATTTTCTAGTTACTTGGGATTCTTGAGTATTTACAAACGCTGGACATATGCCATTTCATATTGGTGAGAAGAAAAACAGTTAATAAGATGTCATATGATACTAGTTAAAAATTTTGCTCACTAATATGCCATATGTAAAAAAAGAACAAGACTTCAGAATGATAAGGAGATTTCCTTAGATTTTGAATTATACCAGGCTATTTCCAAGAACACTATTTTTAAATATTTTTTCATTTCTTAATGAAGCCTATTTTTTATTTCTGAGTAGACCTCACTATCTGAAACAGTAATGGAAAACAGTGGGATAGCCACAAAATATGTCTTCAGGCTCACAAAGTATCTCTAGAAACAAAATGTTTTTCCATAATTTTTTTTAACAAATAAGACCAATATTAAATAAAAAAGACCAAGGGTTTATTCATGGCTCCTGTTTAAAATTTAAAAGTTCACATGTATTTTTTAAATATCTCCTATGACCAATGCCTCAAAATATCTGCAACATCCACCAAACCACTGTGAAGGTCAGGACACGGGCATTATTTAGTCTCTGTTTTTAATGTGCAGGTTGAAAGCAAAGTCAGCCTCATGAAAAGTGCTGAAAGTTTCTGAGATTTTACTTTGCATTAAATTTCCAATGGCCCTCAGTAAAAACTAATCATATTCCTATCTGTTAATGTTCCTACTTCCAGACTGCACTCCTTTCCAGACTGCACTCCTTTGCCATAAGTAATCTTTATTACTGCTAAAGGCTTTATACTCCCCAAAGATATTTAGGGAACCCAAAACACATTTTTTAACCTTTCTATGGAAATATAATACCCATCCTTCCACTGCTCCTCCAGTGACTGTATGGGTTGTTTTCGCAGGTAAGATATTTTGCAGGCTGAGTGTTTTGGCAAACTACTGTCCAAAGACTGAGTCCAGCTGTGCTGCATGTAGCCCCAGGTGGCTCTCCAGTGCCGTGGTAAGATGGACAGGAAGGAGCTCCTGGCTTTGGGGTGACTGGAGCAGGCAGATGCCCAGGCTTCCCTTCCATTTCCTATGACAAGAAGTGGCAGCATCCACATACTCTGTCCAGTTTGTCACTATTTTCCTGTCAGTCTGTGGCTCCTCCTTCACCCATGGAGGATGTCAGAATTGTCATACCACAACAAAACATCCAGAGACACTTGAGTCAGGAGATCTGATAAGAAAAAATAAAATGCTACCTCCATGGAGAAGCACCCCATCTCTCACCGGTGAGGACTCCTAGCTTTTCCAGGGACTTTCTACACTCAGGTGAACAAGGACACCTCCGTGGTTGCCTGTTATGTATGGGCCTGTTCTGGAATTTATTTGGAAAATTTTTTTTTTCTCCAGCAACATATGCTCATATTCAGGGACAGGGATAACCCGCAGGGCGCTGTACCATCCTCCCCCAGGGCTAGCAGCAGTTGTGGGAAGGCTCTGGACTTTCCATTCCCTGCAGGAACAGGGAGGCAAACCAAACTGCGATGGGCCAGGCAGAGCCTGGGCAGATGGGTCTTCTCTTTCTTTATCCAGAGAGGCCATGCCCACTCCCAGTGAGCCCAGTAAACACACCCGTCTTCCAATTCTTCAAAGGGGAATTCCAGCCAAGAATTTTTAGACCTGATCAAATTAAATTTGAGGGTATAAGAGGTTCAGAGGTTTTAAAAATAGAATACATTATTTACAACTAGAAGTATTTATTATTCAAGCCATTCTATCAATGTTAAAAGAATATTTAATAGCTGATGTATTAAATCCATATTTTATGAATAGTCAGATAATTCAGATTTCTTTTTTCCTTTTGTCAACTCATTTAAGCTGTGCTGAGGAATAGCTTGTTAAATTCATGTCACAGATAAGATTTCTGTTTTTTTCTTCATGTCACAGAAACATGCCAAAATAAAAATGAATAAATAATATTTTTCATACCTTAACACTATTATTCTTAAAACTCAATGTAGAGTTAGTACAAATTAAAAGTAAAAGTATGTGTAATATTTAATTACTGCATTCAAAGTTCACATCTTGTATGGCCATTGAGAAGGTAAAATTCTATTTTACTTCAATATCAGCTATAAATATGACCAGAAGGACTGCCAATATTATGAATTTCAGAAAAATGTTAATAAATCTGTGAATAATTAAATCTTTGCTGTCCTGAAAAGAAGAATTAGCAACTCTTTCACATATCAAAAGAAGCTTGTAGGAGATTACAAATCACAGAAGTGCAAAATAGAAATAGAGTGGAATAATCTTTAATTATCAGCAGGGTATGCTTTTATTAAATGCTTTATGCAATGTGGAAAACAACTCACAGAACCATAGAATGGTTTGGGTTGGAAGAGACCTAAGAGATCTAATTCCAACCTCCCAGCCATGGGCAGGGACACCTTTCACTAGACCAAGTTACTCAGAGCCCATTCCACTTGAACAGCTCCAGTTATGGGGCATCCACAACTTCTCTGAGCAACCTGTTCCAGTGCCTCACCAGCCTCACAGTGAAGAATTTCTTCCTCATACCTGATCTAAACCTGCCCTCCTTCAGCTTGTGGTCATTTGCCCTCTGTCCTGTCTCTACCTGCCCTTTTGAAAAGTCCCTCTCCAGCCTTCATGTAGGTGCACTTTAGGTACTCAAAGGCTCTCTAAGCTCTTCTCAGGACCTTTTCTTCTCCAGACTGCGTGTCCCCAGCTCTCTCAAACAGTAAGAACAGCAAGAACTGTGGCTGCAATATTTTCCTGGTTTTATATACTGCAGCCTCTTTTTATTTGTTTGTTTCTTTTCATGCTCTCTTACAGCACTTGTTTTCTTTTTTAAAATTTTATTTATTGTGCTCAGCACTTCCACTTTTCACTTTCATTTTTGGTTTAATGTATGAAAAGTTTGCAACTGCAGTCTCTTTAGAATGTCTTTTCTTCTGAAATAGACAGGATGCAGCTTGTCCTGCCAAGTGGAACTAAAGTTTATTAAATAGGTTGTATATATAATAGACATATTATAAGATCAGGCTCTCTTTGCTGTTGCAACAAATAATGCTAAATGCTGCCTTATTCCATGAATCATTTTACTAGAAGTTCTCAGCCTGATTGAGAGTAATGGTTCAAGTAGTTAGCAAGTTTATAATCTGTTTATTCTGTGAGTACCATTTATTGTGTTTTGTTAAAGAGTGCAAGAGGGCTGTCAAAAGGAAAGAAAACAGTTTTTCCTGCTTTCTGTACTCTGGACACCCTCTGGGGGGGAAGAACTTCACCCTTCCTGGACACAGGCAACATGAAATTCTTCTAGGACATGAGGGGGAACCGACAGGGAAGTCTGCAGAAGGAGAAAGGATTTGGCACAAGGAGGGAGCCAGCGTTCAGAAGAAAGCAGACCTCCCTCTAACATTATGGAAAGCAAAAGACTTTCCTAAGTGAGGGGTTTGAGCAACTAGGGGCTGTTAATGGTTCCTGGTCTGAAAGGCAGATGAGGGGGACACCTTGCCCTGTAAGGGTACAGGAGAAAAGGAATTCGGAGATTTGTGTTCAAAACTTATTTAACACGGGTTACCTGACCGATATGTGATCTCCTTATATGAATAATTATGTTATTCTAGTTAAGCAAATTTGTTCTCTGATAAAATCTGTCCCTCTGAATGACTCATTGAGAAAAGGGTGAGCTTTCCCACACTCTGACCAGTTCAAGATTGGGCAGGTGTAATTCTGTGTTTATTCTCTGTGAATGGTTTTCCTGCGGTTAAACATGGATATTATTTTGTACCTTATACACTTCTGAACAAACAAAAAGTTGGACAGCAGCATGTCTGACATGTCTGTGACAATATGCAGGGCCTGAACTCTAGCACAGCTTGTGGTGGAAAAAGGTGATATGAGCGATATACTCAAGCCTGGTAAGCTATGTTATTTATCACAAGGTACATTTTTATATAATTTTATGTAGGTTACAGCAAAAAGGACAGCTGTTTCTCGTTTAGACTGTCACAGCACTTACTTTTACTCACCTACCCACCTCCATAAAACCAGTGATACAAATTTATCTGATGTTATTTGCATCAGACCCCCAAATTATCAAACATTACTTACTTCAGACCTGAAAATACCAAAGAAACTTGAGGTTAAACTGGACAAAGATACAGGATCCCACCTCCTACCTGAGCCCACTTTGTGAGTGACCAGTTACAGGTATGTCAGAAAGTCCTGTTCATGGGGAGGAAGCAGCCTTGGGTAAACATAGTCATATTTGGGGTTCTAGTTTGTTTCTGCTTATGTTAAAATCCACCACATTATTAGGTTGCTCCAAAATGAACCTAGTTATGGAGTTCAAACTGAGTATTTTACCCTGTTTTACCAAGCCACAAGACTCAGCATCATCTGTGAATTTTACATCTTGCATGCTTTTCTTAGTAGACTTTCTTCCAGAAAGTTGGTTGAATTGCACAGGTCACACAGAGCTGAAGAATTAACCTGCAGTCAGTAGTCCTTCATACTTCCATACATATAAATAAAAAAGCA
Organism: Erpornis zantholeuca; assembly: GCA_013400515.1. NCBI lineage: Eukaryota > Metazoa > Chordata > Aves > Passeriformes > Timaliidae > Erpornis > Erpornis zantholeuca. The sequence goes on along the minus strand of VZTN01020294.1, from coordinate 26,511 downwards.
AACTTTTAATGTGGAAGTCTCATGTTCATAGTCTCATAGTAGCAGCTCTTACTGAAAATGTTATGCTTCATCAATGCAGGTGTTTTTATCAACTGGATTTGTCCTCGCTTCAAAAAAAGCCACCAGAACTCAACTCTAATATTTTCAGGAGAATTTACATCCACTAAGAGGATTTTTAGCAATTTCAGTTCTGTCTGTCAACTCCATGTGCACTAGGTTCAGTGCATCACCACCAGGATGATCAGTCTGATCCCTGGCTTTGGTGGCTCTTTATTAGGGCAGTGTGGGACTAGATGCATTGTCCTGGTGGCCACCACAGCTTCAGAAATCTCCCAGGTGTCTGACTCCATCACACCCCTGTGCACCTGGAGATCACTCTGCCTTGTGTCTCTGCTGGACAACCAGCATAAAGGCATTATCCTACTTTGTAATTTTCTTATTTATATTTGCTGTTATTTATATTCATGCTTATTGCTTATTTTACTTTTTTGTAAATTGTTTTTTACAGAGGAGTTACCATATTAATGGTTAGTTTATTTGTTGCCTTTCTGCATAAACTAATTGCAGAAAACCTTTCTGAATTCTGCCAAGAAAAGAATAACAATCCAATATTTGCTAATACATGCTGTTTCTAATATAGGCTGCTCAAATATAGGCTGTACAAAGCCTATGTACTGGGTGATAAAATGTCCTTTGATTCTGCATTTCTGAGGTTTTTCAATTTGCAAGTTAAGTCTTTTGTCCTTTCTGACTGTTGCCATGAAGAGGATACATATATACATGTTTCTTGTGTTTTTTTTCATAAAACATGTCAGAACAAGGGATGATTGGTATAAAGTTGCCCTGACAATTTCAGCACATCTTGGACAAAATATTTTCCAGCCAGAGCACTGAAGTTATCTTTAGGGCTGCTATTGTTTATTACTCTACACTGGTGGAGATACAAACATTTTTTTGTATTTGTGCACATTTGTGGTTAGCAGTAGACATCTGTTTATCTGTTGTTACAGGATGTTTTGATGCAATATTTTTCATAATCTGGATGAGACAATGCTGTTTAAATCAGAGCCAAAAAACATATCCTTTTTTTGAGAAGTACCTTTTCCTGTAATACTTATTCTGTAGCTTTCATTTAATCACATAGATTTTCCTCATAGATTTTTCTATGCTTGAGAAGTGCCTTTCCACCCAAGATACACATTTTATGCCTTGCACTTACTACACATTCGAAATAATAACTAAATTAATGTAAATTCTTATCATTTTGGTTGATTCATTTGTTCAATATACACCAATTTAACTGCTATCAGTATGTTTCAACAATTTATCAGTCACAAATATTCCTAAAAAACCCAACATTTTACAAACCTACATGCTTCTAGTCTTACAAAGAAATTGCAAAACCCTCTCAACTAGAAAATACTTTGCTATATATTTGTACTACTTTGTTCACTCCTAAACATTCTGTGGACTGTGCTCAGCAATAAATAACTACTGAGACTATGTGTTCTTTTTCAACTGAAATCGTGTAGGGCTCTAATTTTAGAAAGTGCATTTGACTGCATTAGATTAGTATAAAAGCCAAGCAGTACTTTTATATTAGTATAAAAGCCAAGAATGCATGACTAGCATTCTGAAAGACACTGATAATAGTGGCTCCAGTATAAGACACCCTTCACATGATGTCCAAAAAATAGTCATTCACGAACTTCATGTCTAGGATTTGGCAATTGTGTTCAGACTATAGCTGCAAGTCTCCTCAGAACAAGGTAAGGTTTGCAGTGAATGAGAGATCTCCTCCTTCATTTGGCCAGTTTATCAACCAGAGGATGTTATTTTGCCCTGAAACACATTTATGGCATCTGCCTCAGGTTCTGCTGAGCTCAATGACAATTATACCTGCAAGTCAAGGAACAGACTGTTCCCATAGTATTTATGAATCATGATGAAAAGAAATGAGCAGAATTCACTACAATTGCCAGCTCTTGTACCTAAATCAGACCAAAAGCCTTGTCACCAAGAAATGCTGCTGCTGAGACAATAAAGAGGATGATGCATGAGACTGCAGGGCATTGCAGAATTTTGCAGCCTGTAAGTAATTCAGAAGGATGTTGAACAATATCCACAAGAGATAAATATCCTAAAAACAGATTCAGAAAAATTTCAACCAAGAATTCCACAAGAATTAGCTGAAAGGCCTTGATGGCTGATACTAATCTCCAGTACAGCTTGCAATAGCAGAAAGACTTCATATGCCTAGAGAGCATTAATTTTGTGAAAGCTCTCAATAGAAGGGCAAGCAGATGACCTGCATAACTAAAGACCAGAAATCCTGCTATTAATCCAGGATAGATTAATGAAAAAGTAATGTAGGATTTACATCCCAAAGTATTAAATGATATATTAATACTACCACCAGTCATCAGAGCATATTGGAAAGTACATCTTGTCAAAAAAATTACTTGATTATTTGAGGATCATGGATCGTAATTCAAAAATTAGGATATCGCCTTGTGGTGGCCAAACTCCCATACACCCAGAGCAGAAGATATTTCTAGTGGGGTCCATATTTAGCCTAATATTAGTCAACATTTTAACCAAATCTGTGGCTATCACTGATCCAGCTGAATTCCAAATGAAACTGAGAGGAGGCCAGGCCAGATATCCTGCTAAGTTCTCAACAGTTAGTCAGTCATCTGCTACCAATACAGGCTGGGGGATCAAGGAATTGAGAACAGCCCTGCAGAGAACGTGGGGATACTGGTGGATGAAAAACTGGTCATGAGCCAGCAGTGCGTGCTTGCAGCCCAGGAAGCCAACCACATCCTGGGCTGCATCAAAGGAAGCATGGCCAGTAGGTCAAGGGAGGTGATCCTTCCCCACTACTCTGTCCCACTTTTACTGCCTCCAGGTATGGGATCCTCAGCACAGGAAAACCAGGGATCTGTTCAGAGCATGTCCAGAGGAGGTCATGAAAACCATCAGAGAGCTGGAGCACCTCTTCTTTGAAGACAAGCTGAGAGTTAGGGCAGTTCACTCTGGAGAAGGCTCCAGGGAGACCTTAGAGCACCTTCCAGCACCTAACAGGGGCTTAAAGGAGAGCTAAGGGCAAAATGTTGCAAAACAAAATGGGTAATGGTTTTAAACTAAAAGAAGTTCCATTTAGACTATATATACGGAAGACATTTTCTAGACTGATGTTGGAAAAACACTGGAACTGGTTGCTCATAGAGATGTCCCACACCTGGAAACATGCAAGGACAGGTTCAGTGAGGCTCTGAGCAACCTGATCTAAAGATGTCCTTGCTAGTTGCAGGCATGTTGGACTAGATACCCTTTGAAGATTCTTCCATCCCAAACAATTTTATGATTCTATGAAATTCATACACATAAGGAACAAAAAGAACATTGACCATAAGCACACGCTAAGAAATTGCATCCAGGTAAACAGCTGCACGAAAATAAGTTTCAATTATGGTAACTCAGCAAAAGAGGCATCTATGATCTGCAGATACACAAAGAGTAATAAATGAGGCAAAGCCAAGGTGACTTCAGCTACACCTCTATTGCCTTGGTGAGACTAATACTGCAACACTTCCTCCAGCTTTGGTGTTCTTATTTCAAGAAAGATGTTGAAGGTGCACATCAATTATTTGAGAGCTCAAAGAAAATGCCTTGCATAGACAGAAAAAGGATTCTGCTCAGCTTTTGAAAAACAGCAGTGAGAGATGGTCTGCTTGCAACATATAAAATATCTACATGGCAAAAAAAACCCAGTGACTATAAAAAGAATTTCAATAAATCAGGAAAAGCATAACAAAACAAAACAAAACAAACAAAGAAACAAAAGAGAAGAAAACCCAAGACCAAACAAAAACAGAAAACCCAGTAGATGAAAGCTAAGCACAAGGAAACTTAGAAGAGGACATGTTCTAGTTGTTAACTGCAAGAATGATTAATCCCTGTAGCAAAGACCAGTGGACATGCAGTTTCCCCACATCTTAACTCATTCACGTAAAGATTGAAAGCCTTTCTGTAAGAGCTACATAAGTCAGATTTAACATAAGCACTAATTAATAGCAAGTTATTAACCTCATTAGAGAGGTAGATGCTCACATTACACAAGAAATCAGACCAGATGACCTACTGATTCTTGCTGTCCTTCAACCCTGCAAATTCAGGTAAAGAACTGAACTGCTCTTGTTCCAGCTCAGCTTTGGTGGTTTACTGATGTGTGGGTGTTTTTCTGCGAGAGCAAGCTCCTGCCCTCTCACAGTAAGCCCACTTCTGGAGTGACCATGGGTGAATCACACGCAAATCCTCTGCCATCTCCGTTCTCTGAGGTGCAAACCACAATGGTTCTTATTTAAAGCAAGATCAAAAACTGGTCATTAGGAACTTAATTAAAAATATTTTAATTGCAAATGACTTTCTGCGATGTGTTTGCTCAGTCTGTTCCACAGCTATCACTTACATAGTTCAAAACATCCAGCACAGCATTATATTTCTTTTGTATGCAAAACGCTTGTTATGAATCCCATTATGTAACCTGCTGGTGAAATAGCTGTGATTTCGTGGAAGTTAATGCAGAATTTGGTACAGGGAAAAAGGGGCAGCATGAAGAATATCTTTTTAACTCCCAGTTAGAACTAATGATGACAGTCTGTCAGGAAAGAAATATGAAGGTATATAATTATTGGCTGGCATGCCTCAGGCATCACCCAGGTGTTAACAATACTTAAAGGCTGGGCATGCAAGGACTAACCTCCTCCAAAGGTTCTTTGGTATCTATCCCCTAAATATTTTAATACTGCCATTTGCTTCATAGTCTTATTGGACTAGCAGCAATTGGTTAAAAGAGGATAGTAACAAGAACCACAAATGCATTTAGTCTTTTCAGGTATTATGAATTCACACCCAGGATAACTCAAATTATTAACAGAAATGTACAAAAACAAGTGTCTCTGCTAAACTGCTGTGAATGGTTCCTAAAATAATTCTTTTTCTTCAGTAGCACAACTCAAATGAGCAAATGTTTGCTTTCATTACAGAAGGCAAGCAACAATTTCTTCCTGTTAGATGAAGATTCATAACAGAATTTGAAAATCAGATCCTTTAATTGTGGTTAAATTCTGATTTAATTGGATATTCATTGCTCAAATTTCTTAAAAGTTTTTGTTCTTCAAAACGGAAGTTGAAAACTTGCACTGTAAAATTGTTACTCAAGTACCTTATGTGAATAGCCAGTGGTGACACATTGCAGCAATAAATTTACAGACATTTTGTATTCTGAAAGTTAATCACCCGGATTATTCAATTTATGCTTACAAATAACAAAGCAATAGGAGAAATCTGGATCAGTTTCTGAGTGATTCATAAGCACGGATGGAAAATGTAATCCCAACAACTACCTGACGAGCTCTGACACACAAAAACACCCACAGTCTGGCACATGCTGCAAAATAGTTTGTGTGGTTGCAAAAGAGTTTCCATTTATTCCCTGCTTTGCAAACTTATAACTTTCAAAACTTTTCAAGCAAATAATTTCTTCTGCTTTCTCCTCTGTCAGTGGGTTCAGGGTGTTTTTTGATCTAGGGCTTGGTTCTTTAGAAAAGTCTGAAAAAAGTACACAGTCACTTTAAAATAAAAAGAAGATAAAACATATTTTTTGCATCACTAAAAATAATATGTGAAAAGGAAATTGTCCTATTTCCTTTAAGGCCTGAAGCCAAAAATTATTTAATTTTAAAATGTCAGCTTAGCAAGAAAATATTTCTCCATATGCACAATGGGCTTCTCAGAAATATTTGGTTAAGGGCATGATTCAGTTCAGACTGATAGTTACTTCAAAGGTTTCAGCTGAGGCCCTACAGGTACATTTGGACAGTGGTGAGCTTTACCATGCATAAATCTCTAGTTAAGCACACACAGAAATGCCAAGTCCAATTAATTACTCCAGCATGGTCAAGGTAATTTTTCAAATGCTCCAAAAACACAAGAGTCATTCAAAAGCCCTTCTTTTCCTAAGTCCATCACCTTCTGCAAACAAGGCTGTCCTGAGACCTACAGGGCAAGGCTCTAGAAGATGCCACAGCTTTTATTCCCTTTCTCACCCTTCCAGCTGAACACCATGTTTCTTTGCTTTCTTTACCCTTGCTTAGTTGAGCTGATCAGGTGCAGTGCCTGTGTTGAGCCCAAAGGGCCCCTGGGGATGTGGCTAAACTCAGCAGGCACTGAGCATGAGGAGGTCCAGCTGGGCACTGACAGCAGCACAGCCTCGCTGGAGCTCTGTGCCTGGAATAAATGCTGTCACTCCTGTGTGCATGGATACACTGTTCCCAGGTCTGGCCCATATGAACAGATCCCTGCTTAGTGCTCTCTGAGGAAGATTGTAACTCCACCTGCATGGTTTCAGCGCAGCTTAGCTGGATTGTCTCAGCATGTATCCAAAGTGTGCCTTGCACAGGGAGTGTTAGCCAAGCCAGCCTGTGACTCACCAGAAGAATGGAGATAGGAGCAGCTACCTGCTCATGCCTAGAGATACCAAGTAGAGTTCTGCCCCAAATACTCTTTTTTTCCTCACACACCCTCTTTAACTCGTGTAGAATATATGACTTGCAAGACTTGTAGAATTTCTGAAGTATATAACCCTTGTTGTGATGATTCAATTATGAAATCTACAACATCTTTATATACTAGATTCATGTTTGAACCAAATTTTCTTTAATTACTTCTGTAGCTGGCTCTATTTGTCAATGTCTATTTTGTATTTTCTACCAAATATTTTCTTGTAACAAGAATTGAAAGTCACACCAATTTCCTTTACTATTTACTATTTTTTGCCTACCAGAGCTTGCTTTAAGGCACAGATTTTACATGTAATGTGATTGAGAAGTACCAGATTCTTACTGTTAGTATTATTTTATCACTCTACACTGTTTCTTTTTCTTGTTGAATTTTAATGCATACAAGTGCCTTGGAGTAGATTGGTCATTGAGTTTCATTCAACATAATAAATTTTTAGCTGCTAGTTCAAGCTTAAAATCACAGCTTACCACACATCCTTTAACTCTCTTTCCTCAGATGGGTTCGTGCCACCCATGCACCCTAAGGCACCAGTGTCTGTTGCAACTCTTTAATTGCTGTCACTCCCTCGCCTGTTTCTTCATTCTCTCTTCTATTTCCCCCTTTTGCACCCCAGATGGGGTGTGGTGCATTTCTGTGGCAAAATGTCTTCAGAAACAGTGCTTCTTAGCATTCCTAGAATGGGCTGCAAATGTGCCCTGCCAGATTTCATTCCCCTGTAACTCTCACCAATCACCCTTGTCGGGTTTTTAAGCCCAGGTGAAGATTAATCACCACCAAGCCTCAACCTCATCCTTTTCCCCCCAAACCAGCGGGATGGGGAGGAGAATCAAAGTAAAACTTGTATGTTAAGAACAGTCTAATAATTGAAAATAAAGTAAAATACAATAATAACTGTTGTTGATGATGATGATGATAATAATAAGAAGAAGAAGAATAAGAATAAGAATAACAAGTGATGCACAGTGCAATTGCTTACCCCCTGCTGACAAACAGACCCCCCCTTCCTGAACCTTCAGCCTGCCTTCTGGGTAGCCCACCCAGTTTATATACAGGGCATGACGTTCTATCCCAGTTTGTATACTGGGCATGACATTCTATGGTGTGGAATATCCCTTTGGTCAGTTCAGGTCACTGTCCAAGCTGTGCTCCCTGCCTGGTTTNGAAGAAGAATAAGAATAAGAATAACAAGTGATGCACAGTGCAATTGCTTACCCCCTGCTGACAAACAGACCCCCCCTTCCTGAACCTTCAGCCTTCCTTCTGGGTAGCCCACCCAGTTTATACACTGGGCATGACGTTCTACCCCAGTTTGTATACTGGGCATGACATTCTATGGTGTGGAATATCCCTTTGGTCAGTTCAGGTCACTGTCCAAGCTGTGCTCCCTGCCTGGTTTATGTGTTTGTTTGGGTTTTTTTTTAATGTACCTCGTCACTGGCGTGAGACAAGGAAAAAAAGTCCATGTCTTAGGATAAACATGACAAAGCAAAAAACCCNTCTGGGTAGCCCACCCAGTTTATATACAGGGCATGACGTTCTATCCCAGTTTGTATACTGGGCATGACATTCTATGGTGTGGAATATCCCTTTGGTCAGTTCAGGTCACTGTCTAAGCTGTGCTCCCTGCCTGGTTTATGTGTTTGTTTGGGTTTTTTTTTAATGTACCTCGTCACTGGCGTGAGACAAGGAAAAAAAGTCCATGTCTTAGGATAAACATGACAAAGCAAATAAGCCAAAGCATCAGTGTGTTATCAACACCATTCTCATTCCAAATCCAAAACACAGTGCTGTAACATCTACTGAGAAGAAATGAACTCTAGTTGAAAAGATGACAATCCCACAACACCAGCTTTGTTTTGCACCCCATTACCTCAGCAAGCACAAATGTCCATCTTACCCATGGCTGAGAATGTGTCCCCCAGCAGTCACAAAGGCAAGGGGAGGCAATTACGTTTTCCCAGACTGTGAGCAATACCAGAAGGAGCTCATCCTACAGGTGTTCAGTGCTGCACATCTGGGGAGCGCCTCTGGCTCTCAGCATATCCCCCACATTACATGTGTTGTAACCCAAGGTAGTACAAGCATGCAGAAAACAGTGGTGGGCAAATTGAGAAACTCACAGCTTTGCATGCCTGTAAGGGGTGAGACAGTCTGTGGTACACCAAATCTCTGCAGGTGCTTTCTCTGAGGGCCAGCTAAATTGAACCATTATAGAGCTGCCACAGGCAAAGAACACAAAATTGGGCAGTTAGCACAGCTCAGCTGACACGTGTTAACTTGCTAGGCTGCATGTGTAAGACCAAAAGTTTTCTATACCTTACAGTACACTTTTACTACACATCAAAAATTACCATGCATTATCTAAATAATCAGACATAACATTAAAGTAATAATTAACCCAAAACACTTTTGCTACAAATTTTCATTCTGTTTACTTGTCCAGAACAGAACAAAGGGAAGCATTCACGGAATATATCATGGGATCATGAGCTCTGCTGTTTGTGGTGAGGAGAGGACGAACCAAGGTTTGAGAATTTTTCTGCAGAATAAGAAAGAGACAGCAGGAATACGGTGTAGTGGCAGCTGCAGCAGCTTAGCACTGTGCCCTGATGGCACCTGCATGAAGTGAGGGGCACAGTTGTGCTGCAGAAGTCTCTGTAGCCCAGCAGAAACACCATGGTCCCATGAGGTCTCTTCAAGAAACAAGCACTTTTGGTCACTGTCTACAAATGCAGCATCACTACTTAGCAATCATCTCTCTCCAGGGATGGCACACGTGAAAAAATACTCTTGTCATTTCTCCACCATAGAAATCTTGGGAAACAACTCATTTCAAGTAATTTCAAAGCTGAGGCCACTTCAGCAATGGCCCACTGAGATTTACAGTGCCAGATTGCAGGGTATGGGGCACCCAGAAGCACCACTGCTGTGATAGAGTGGACTGTCACCCAAGTTAATTTACCCTGTATCTCAGAGGTCTGGTCCTGGGTGATCATCTTCTTTGCCCCTGTTTATCAGAGGCTGTTTCAAAGATGCTTCAAGAATGCTACCTGTGGCAGCCCAGTGCCAGCCCTTTGAGGATTTATGAAATAAGGGTCATGATTTCTGTGCCTACTAATAACAAAGTGAGCAACTAGCGTAAGACAAAACCTACAGATTCAAAATTATATTCATTAATCTTTCTGCATTAATCACCCTGCCACACGCTGCACCTTGTAAAGCTCATATATCTTTTTGTAACTAGACTCAGATGACTTTGTAGCAGTCCAGACTGGATAGGAAAAAGGCATAAATGACAATGTAACTGCTTTGTAATCCATTTGTTCCATTTGTTAATTTGTCATCATGGTAAGTACCAGCAAAACAATGTTTTTAAAATGCCACATTAGTGCAACGCATCAATCATGAAAAGATGCAGGACACACAAATATGCTTTCGGATGCTGACTTCACTGCTCTGCTGCTTAGCCTCTGGTTTGGTTGGTTGGTTATTTGTTTATTTGGTTAATGGGTGTTGCCTAAAAGTTTGGAGTTTTTTTTTTAAATCAGGGCGTGTTTTGTTTTGCTGGGAATGTCTGGGTGGAGTTTTTGGTCCTTTCCAAACATTTTCATTTCCAGATTTTCAGAAAAATAAATTATACACACATGCAAAAATAATTACATGGATTAAAAGAAAAAAGTTTTGTTCTAGTTGTGTAAAATCATTTGAGTACAACAACTCAATTAGAATGCTGTATAGAAAGCATATTTTCCAAAATTTCTTTCCTATTAAAACTGTTTATGATTTTAATAAGGGGTAGAAAGAACCTGTAAATAATCTTATTATTTCAAGGAATGCAATTTTAATACTAATTGTCCAGGACTTTAATGAATTAGGTAGTTTAAATTTCTTTATTTATTCATTACAGTTTTGTACTTTACCTTACAGTTTTGGGTGAGAGGTATTTGAAGCCTTAGGGGAACAAGTTGCAACACAATCCTACTCAAACCACACAGACCAAGTTTCCTGAAGATATGCATTTCATTGTCTGGTGCCTACTTACACTCATAATTACCACTAGAATAAACAAGAGTTAAATAAAGCTACTGTGGGTTTAAGTCTTCGTCCATTATAAAAAAAGGGGATGAAACTGTCCAGACATAAGTTGTGGCTGTTGGCATTCTTTGCCTTCCTAATCCTTCCTGCTCAGCTCACATGTCTGAAGTTAGCAGGCATTTAATGACTATGAAATGTGCTTTTTCTTCTTGTGCCTCCATCTACAGAAGAGAGGCTTAGATGTCTTGCTTTGGATTCATCAGTGCATTTAATGACTGTTAAGTTATGCACTGCCTTCTCATACCAGCATGGTGGCAGAAGGAAGAGGGTATTCAGAGCCTGAAACACAGATTTCAAGCTGAGAAATTCCAGCTGAGATTCACCAACAGTCCCTCAGAGCAGTGCAAGATGCACTGCAGCGAGATGGGATACTGCAGTGTGCTTGCAGGAGGAGCCAGCCACCGAGTCCAGGTAGGCTGATCGAGCAGCCAGGTTGACCACAGCAGCCTTTGCATGGGCACAAATGGCTGGATTTCACAGCTTCTGTTTATGTTTTAGAGTGTTTGCTAATAGTAATACAAAACCTGATGTGAGCCAAAGTACCAGATAACTCAGAATATGAGAAAATCGAGGGTGATGTGGGGGTACTTAATGTTGTTCTGTCCAATCATCAAGCATCTCATAAATATTCAAAGTGGGAAGTTCCTTCTAGCTCTGCCCAGCATTTCTTGCCCACTGCAGCTCTGGTTGCTTTCAGTTTTCTTTTAGGCATCATGAGCTGTATTCCAGTCTGTTCTTTGGACTCTGGAAAGTTACAGAAATGCACAAGGAACTTCGGAGGTATTTTGAAAACCCTTGAAAAAGTGGTTTGCAAATTCAAATTAAGGTTGTTGTGGGATGTGTCACATGGCATCTCTACAGAAGAGATGCATCAACTCAAATTGCAGACAGAAGCCTTGGGGAAGCAATTGTTCTCTTAAGTGATTAAGGACTGAAATATTTTTTTTTCAGAAGCCTTGCAGCAAATGCTAAGCTTGCCAAGAGCACTAGCCAACAGCTTGTTTTGAATAGACAGAAGTCATGGCAGGAATTTTCAAGTCTTGCCAAAACCCTCAGAACTATAAGTCTGATAATCAGATATACCCACAGGTGAGAAAGCATTCTCGCAGTGCATTGTAAGAATCTTTTTCTGTTCAATTTGCTCTTGATACACAATAGCTAGATTTTTGCAGTCAGACAGGGTGTTTTCCCAGCTTGTAACTAGTACTCTTAATTTCTGTATGGATCCATCTCCTGTTCAGATCCACGGGAGCAGCCTCTCTTGCACAGCATATGTACAGTTTTGCTTGTGCTGAAAATGCTTCTTAGGAAATTACTGTTTCACTGCCTGGTTCGCCAACCTTCAACACCATGTGATATGAATCATAAAATATTAATCTTGAGCCTTTAACAACATAAATAAGAATCTTGTTTAAACAAGAACAAACAATCACCACACAGTTATGCTGCTGTGAATTAATTTCCCATTATTTTGATGGTGTCAGGCTTCCAGCCTGGATACTTTCTTGCTAGTTCTTGAACTTTCAGAAATAAAAATCACAGTAAAAGAGTATAAGAGCATAATTTCGTTTTCATTTTCATGATGGACATGCAGATATTAGCCAAATGCCTGGATTTCAAATTTACTTCAGGATCTATTGACTGACACTAAATAATTGCATGCTTCTAACTAATTGCTCTATTTATTTAACTAATAACTTAAAATAATTTTAATATTTCTCTAATTTTAAGTACTACCCTAAAAAAGCAATAGCAAAAGAAAAGTGAAAGGACTCTTTTAGGCAGCAAAATACATAATGAAAGGAAATGAATTACATTTAAAAGGCATCAGACTTTTAACACCTCTGCTAAGAATCAAATCCAGAGAAATAATAAATAATGCACTATAGCTCATGTTAATTCTAACATTATTCATTCATGAATGAACAGGAATATGTTGCTAACTCAATAATGGCACTTTTCGAGTATATCCATGGTAATGTAAAAACTATGTCGGCATTTTAGGTTGATTTTTTTTTCCAGAAAATGGAGGTTTCATAAAACAATGTGCTTGGAACTGGCAGGATGGAGGACATCTAAAATAGTGTGACGGGTTTTTTTAGTGAAAGCATGTGGGGGGGAAAAAACCCTGTATTTTCTACAAAGTTTGAATTCCCACAGGAGAATATGACAGTATCTTTCTATTAGGTCACATTCAAACCCAGCACAATTTCAAGCAAGCAATATGGACATGACATAAGATGTTTTCAAGCATTTAATAAGGGGAATGTTGGTGACATAATTTTTAAATGGGTAGGTTACCTTTCCTTTTGTGTTAACAGAGCTGTTATCCATTCTCAGAAGTGTTTTTATACAACACTGAAATGATAAAATTGCCAGAATTCTAAAATGTTTAGTCACTTGGCTGTATCTTCAGTGTAAGCAGCATTTGCATGAAACTAAAATATCTATTTACTGAATGGATCATGTTGTACAGTGAAACTAAAATATGAGGTTTGGAGCATTTAAAAATATTTTTCCTATTTCTTTCCACTGTCACTAGGTTGCTTTGGGTTGGGCTTGTGTTTTTTTAACAGTATAGAATTATTTTATCAAACAAACTACAACCTTATAAGGTTAGAAGTCCTTATTTTGTCCTCCAGTTATTACAACATAATTATTTGAATAAGAATATAACTTTCTTTCTTAATAACATATTTCCCATGACCAAACAGTTTTTGTAAAGAGCAGAAGGAAAATGTATACTCATAAACATACAAAACCACCACTCATATCACATTATAATATCATTCAATTTTCTTTTACCATTGCATTTCTAGGTTCCTACCTTTTCAAAACATGTGTTCAACACCTATGCAAACTATAAATAAAAGAGGACAGTAAGAAGAAAACTTTTTGTGGTCTAGACACTTCCATGGCTTAACACAATTTCATTTGAAAAATTTAATTAATAGAACTTCCATTAACTGACATCCAAAATAGATATCCATTCATTTGCAGTGTGAGGTTTGCATATGTACTGCACACACATTCACAACCCTTAGTACTCTAAGTTCTGGTTCAATAAAATGTAAATTATTTTATATATCCATGTTCCTGTTACACAAAAAAAAAATAAATTAAAAAAAATAAAAAAAGTAAATTTAGCAAAACTAAGGAGATTATTTCTTTGAGCAAAAGTGAATAGTCACTTTTGTTGTAGAAAATGCTATTATTGGAAAATGTCACACTATGCACAGAAAAGTAAGCCCATTTTATTGTAACTTAGTTTATATTTGAAGTTCATTACTGTAGTTTTCATATATTGTAATGGGTTCTATCATTTCTAAACTGTGTGATTTAATGCCCTAGAAGATTTTAAGCACTTTATTTAGGTAGAACAATCTCTCATATTTTATAGGAAATGGTGTTCCTGTTGATGGAGAAGTAGTAATTCAACTTAAGCATATGAAAATCACTTTCAGTAGCTGTAATTCAGCTTTACAAAAATGAACATATAAAACTTTATTCAGACAAGAAAAATCTTAAATTTTATGTTCCAGTGCAGTAAACCTCAGGCTGTCAAGTATCTTTTTTTATTCCAAAAGTGCTGGGTTTAATTTTTATGTTTTTACTCAACCTGAGTGCAGTAAAGCTACATGCTCTGTCTGGAGGAAAGGCGAATGAGGCTTTAGTGTGAAAGATGAGTCTGGTGAATACTTTTGTGAAATAATAAAAATAAATATGTCAGCTTGTCATTAAAAGAAATAGGTTGTCATTTTTTGTTTATTAGTCCTGCCTGCAACCCAAGGTTACCTACTGTGTATAAATAGGTTTGCTAGATAACTTGGTTTTCTGTTTCTTTGTAAAAACATTTGGAACAATTTTCTCATTTATAACTCTTGTTAGGTGAAAAGTTTGGGTTTGCATTGTTTCCCTTAAAATCTGTACATTTTATATAATAGAGGAGGGTCTATTTTAATTCTGGCTTATCCTGATATTATCTGTCAGAAGAATAATAACAGTGCAGGGTAATAGCTGAAGTGCTGGGAGAACTTCATAGCAGAATCAGAAAGAGCCTAATGAGCACACATATAAAAGGAAAAACACATTAACAAAACCAGAGAAGGGTCGGTGGTCACAAGAGCCACAGAATTGCTGGATACACTGCAGGCTTCTCCTGAAGCCTAATACAAATGTCTCTATTACAGCATACACCTTACAGTGACACTGGTCCCTTTGTTCCTAAATACAGCCTTGTGTAAAGATGGAGCGCTGTAATTAAAGGAAATAACTAAAGTAAATTACTATTTACAGCAACTCGAAGTAATACAGTGCTTATTTTTTAAAATGTGCCTCGCTCAGGCCACTTTATTTAATCATGCTTTCAGATATTTCTGACACAGACATCTATAGGTTTGATCTGCTTGTAAGAGATGTTCTGAGAGCTCGCTTCCTGCCTTTGCTCATGGCACACAGGGAAAGTTAATAAACTTAGGACATCCATTGAAATTATCACTTTCTCCTCTACATGGCCAAACAGGCAAGATATCTCATCCAATTTCCAAAGCCAAGACAAAAGGAGGAAAGACTACAAGCCCCCATAATGAAAGCACTGAAAGGTGTTTATTTTTGGATACCATGTCCCAACCTTGGGACTCTGTCCCTGATGAGATCTCTGTGTGAAAAGGCACAGTGCAGCTTTCAGGCTGCAGCCGTACCTTCTGGTGTGCGAGAAGAAGGTAGATTTTGATGCCTCAGTGACCAGATCTTCTTCCAAGTAGTTTGCTAAATTCCCACTGGCTAGGAACAGCAAAGCTGGAAGTGCACTAGATGGAAACCTGGGGCTGCGATAATTGTACAAAGGCCTGCTGAGATTTTCCTGACTGCTTCCAGTAAAAGAAAAGAGTCCCCTACTAGCAGTGGTAAGTCCCACAAGAAGGAACAGTACAGTATGTTCACTCATAAATGAATAACACTTATTTTATAACATGAAGTTATAGATCCAGGTGCCCTAATGGAAAGAGGGCTTAAGCAAATACATCACTGGGTAGAAACTTGCCATTTTCCCCTCAGATATAGCTTAGCTTACAGCCCTGCTATGTGTCTAACAGAAAGGACATTCTGTAAGCATTTAGAATCAGGAAGATTATTTTTTTATTTGGTATTATAACTGATACAATCAGGATTCTGTGAATTTCATCTTTTTTGTTTCCAAAACCTGGAAAAAAAAGGAAATCAGCTTAAAGGGCAATGTGATTGACCATAAAAGGCAGGAAATCACATTGCTATGGCAGGACATCAGGAGAGGAAAACCTGAGGGACCAGATTCTGATCTCACTTGCACCTTTCTATGGTTGTGTAATCATCCCAAGAACGGCTGTAATACTAAATATAAGTGATTAATCCCACTACCTGTTAAAAGGTTTTTAACCTGATCTTTTTTTACAGTTCTCATTTTTAAAGGCAAAGCCTACAAAGTAACATTGTACTACAAAAATGATCAAATCCATTGACCATTACCTGACTTTGCACACATTTCCACAGCAGCGGAGAACAATCTGAAATCCCGGGAGCACAGAAGTAAAAAGCTGCTAGGGGTGAAAAGCTGTGCAGACCTAGCTGTGGGGATTCAAGGCACAGCACTGGTTAACCAGGAAATGCCACAAGAATGAATCGTCTCCGTGCTCACGGAGTGCCTGATTCTGAGACTGCCGAGCGTTAGACAAAGCAGAGCTGCAGCTCTAAGTTAGTGTGCACTTAGGGTGTTGCTCTAAGATGGAGGCCAAATAAAAGTACCATCAGAATGCCATGTGAGCTCTCAAACAATTAAACTTCTTGTCACACAGGGGGTGGGAAAAACTATGGAGAAGGGAGAAAATGCACCATTCTGTGTTCTGCCAACACCATTCAAGTTCTGCAAACACACATTCCAAGTATTCCTGTCTCAGGGTAAAGAAGAAAACAGAAAGTCATATCTTTTCTTGGGCAAAAAACCTGCGCCTGGACCAAAGAATCAGTTATTCCAGCATCACATTCCTAACTGTATCTGCCTGAGAAAGGCCACGTGAACAGTGTACAGGGTAGTAATGTCCTCCCTACTTGTTCTCCTCACAATTTCTGTTCCTGGTTTTGAAAGAGGATGAGCAGAATTAAATATCCAGAGTGAACCTCACCGTAGGATCTGCAGTTTTGCTTACCCTTGGCTGCGGAAGAGCTCTCAGCCTTACACAGCTAGAAGTAAACATGGAGAAAGGTGCCACCCAGACCAGCTGAACTGCAGGGTGATGGTGGAGCAAAGCAGTGGTCACATCGTGGGGGTAAGTGCAGGGAGATTAACCACCGAGAGTTTGAATCTGTTGAGTAGGAGCAGATGTCTCTGAAGTAACACATAAATTGGACATCTGAGGTATTATCAGAGTAGGTGAGTGACTGGAAGGGATCATCAGTAACCTTGGATGACTGCAGAGCTGCTATCTCGTCCCTGAAAAGCACCAGGTCAAGTACGATGCAAGGGTGCTGGTTAGAGAGAGGCTGGAAAGGGAGAACCAAGCAGCAGGAAGAGCTCTGGGGTAAAAGGTGGGGCTGGCTGCACACAGAATAAATGTGATACCTGACACTTTATCCCGTTCTGCTTGCGCCCCAGACATGAAGTGCCATATTTTGACCTCTCTTATCTGTGCATCTTGGAGGGAAGGCACAATTTAAAAAAAAAAAAAATCTACTGCTTTATGTAGGCTACTTGGAAGAAATAAGAGCTATTTATCAAAAGTTTAGCTAAAAAAAGATTTTGGCTAACATTTATTTTCAGAACAATATTCCTGGCACAGGGGAAAGCCATCATATATAAGGCCTTCAGGATCCAAGATTGCTAATTACTGGCACAGTTCTCCAGTCAGTGTATCCTTTAGCATCCTCCTCTCTGAGTCACATAAAATATTTTATACGAAACACAATATAATGCTGTAAAGCATAATTATTTTAGGTGTATTTGATTTTGACTATGCTTCTTCTTCCTGACCTATCATTGACCCAGATCCTTTGCTTCTAGATAACTTTACTTCCTATACATATGCATTTTTTTTATTATACAAAGGCATGAGAACCATGAAAGTAACTTGAATAAAAAAAATCTCCTTTTGGTGCTAAAACAAAATCGAATTATTTTCACTTTTTATGAAGAAATTTTTACTTCTCAACTACAAAGCCAGTCAGTGAAAGGCTAATTTTAAACTCATGAGATATTGACAAATAAAGTGACATATTCATGTTTTTGTAATAAGATCCAGTAGAGGTAAATCAGTCTTGCAAATAACTTATTCAGAAGCATTTTCATTCAAAATATTTTATCTCTCTTTGAGAAATGTGGAATGGTTATAACTAACAAGCTTACAATTCATACAAATCATTAAGCAATTAGAAAGTGGAAGAAAATTTCCTTCTCAGAAGAGCTCAGCACATGAAAGGAACAGCTTGGAAAAACCTTTTGGATTATTACTAAAATCATCTAAAATTGTTATATGATAAACAGCATTATCTGCTCTTGATACTTTTTGAGGAAAAGGAAAAACAATAAAAGTCATTCAGATTGAAAGTATATTTTGATATTCCGTCCTGGAAATGTAGTCAGTACTGTTAACCAGGATTTAAGATGTTCTGATCTAAATAAAACATAAAACATTAATGTCACATTTTCCTTTTTTCTCAAAGGCAGAACACTGCTGAAGGACAAGGGCTGTAGCAATGAGCTTCTAGGAAAAAACTCAATGGAGAAGGGAGCAGCAGTTGACTGCTAGCAAATAGGTTTCTAGTAAGTCAACTTCAGCTGGACATCTCTGTGATAAGAGAGATGATTTTAAGGAGTCCAAAAGGCAGAGAAAGCCAGGGGATGGCAAAGTAGATGTGTAACTGTACTGATGATGATGCCTGAGGTTTTAACTTTTATATTTTTCAAATCCTGTACTGCTAATGTAACTCTGAAGTTTCCTGTAGCTTGTTAAGTGCTGTTCTCTTATGCTAAGATTGACATAACAAAGCCTCTCCAGCTTGCTCTCCAAGGAAAGCAAGACTATCCTAGGCTGGAAAACTGTAAACCATCATCTTGGGGAGGGGGGGGCAAGTTTGGGGAAATTCCATCATTGGCTGGGTTTTGGTTGGTGAATTGATGCTGATATAAAAGTGTGAAGCACTTGTGACCTGTCATTGTCCATTTTGGGATGCACTGAGGCAGGAGCCTCTGGAGCCCAGAGTGTACATCTGAAGGCCTTTCAAATAAATCCCTCCTTTTTTCCTTTATTCCTGTCTAGTCTCTGTTTCTAGGGAGCCATTTAAGGCATCAATGATGGGACACAAAGGGAAACTAGTAGCTATGGGAGGGCCCAGGAGAGGGTAAGAATCAGAGACCGGGCAACTGGGTGGATAGGTGGTGAGAATCAAAAAAAAACCACTGAGTTCATGTGAGGAAAGAAAATTAATAAACTGCATTAAAAACTCTGGTAGTCAGAAGGCCTGGGAAGTGGCAGTCAGATTTGTAGATACCTGTTCGATCAGGGAGGAGAACTGAGCAGCACTGGAGAGGAGTAAGGCAGCATGAGGCATTGCACCCCTGCCTTCCTCTGCCCTGGTCCATCCCTGTGCCAAGAGGGGAATCCATGCTCACCCAGCATGGTGAGCTAGCAGGAGTGGGCAGGGGAGGGAGCCAAGGCAAAGCAGCTCCATGCAGCCCCTGGCTGTGGAGTGAAGGGTGTTCCACTAGCCCTTCCAGGGTGGGGGTTTCTGAGGAGAAGCCAAGGAGCACATCAAGGGTTGTTGTGCAGTGATATCCAGCATTTTGTTCAGGGCCTGAACCTTAGCTGAGGCTGAGCCTGGCAGGAGGAAAATGAAAGCAAGACAAGAATATGAATTATTAATATTCTTACATTATTGTGCTTAGAAAGCAATAGACAGGGAGCTGGATGGAAGGGATAGGCCTTGTAATGGGGAAGCTGGGGGGCTAGATGGGGCTCAAAAAAAGATGAGATAGAGAGGTGGCATTTTATTGTTATTCTTACAGCTCTGGAAAAAAACCCAATAATCACTTATCCTGATCAGGAGGAAAAATGTAGAAATCAAATCCTGTGGAACTGAAGGCTACAGTTTAAATTTAAATTACATCAGAAACACAAAAGAAACTCAATTTTTCTGGAACATTTTGATCTGTGGCAACCATAACAGCAAAGAGTTTATCTAGACCTAGTTGATCCATCTCCTGGTATTTTGCCAATTGTGATTTGATTTTTCTGTGTTTGCATTTAATCACAGCTTAAATGCCAAATTGTTTTGCTTACCTTCCTACCACTTGAGCGTAACTAGAGGTTTTTAAACACCATTCGGAAGCACTTGCAATTCTGTATGCCTCCATATATGCTCATCATCTGCAGTACTAGGATACTCTTTTCTGATAGCACACAACTTCAGCCAGCCTGAGACTTTCAGGGCATCAGTGGGAACTGGGCAGCCACGACATACAAACAAGGATTCTCGAAAAAGCAAGGCAATTCACAAGCCTGCTCGCCTGCCTGCCTGCCTGCCTGCCTGTTATTTGGCATTCTAAACACAGGCTGTGGAGAGGAATTGTGCCCCCCTCTTTCTCCAGAGAATTTCTGTGGCAGTAGCTTCCTCTGCTCACTGCACAACAACTTTTCACATAAGCGAAAAGAAAAAAAAAAGAAATGCAATTTATAATATATGTTTTTCACAATAACTAGTAATACGATCAATAACTGGCAATAGAAATGTTCTGCTAGTGGCAAGGAACATTTTATGGTCTCAGCTCCATCAGCTGACATTACTAAGAAATACACGCCATGGTTTCCTTCACAAGACAAACAATATTGCAGCTACAAATTCTTTGTGTTTCTTACAGGCTTTTTGTAATCTTTATTTTCTTTCACATTTTATTTCTTAGGATATAAACATATGCTTTGTCCCATCCTGCGGCACATCTACAAAACTTAACATTTTAATTTATATTTCTGCTGAATCACTCCAGTCCAAACTTGCTCATGAGGCTTTGGGAGTGCCTTAAGGATGAGACATTTGCACCCATCTGTAAGTAATATTCTGTAAATTTAAATCCTCTCTGGACATTAGAGTCTAGCGTTAGAATCACAAATAATTGTTCTTACCTCTCACATGGTAAGAAGAAGTCTGAGGGCTCAATCACAATGGCTGATGCCAGGTACTCCTGCAGAAAATGGGTTGGCCCTAGGCAGTCAGACAACACAGACTCTTGTAGAGATGAGCCCAGAACTGCTTTAGGAAATAAGGGGGCATATGATCCCCAGACAACTTGGGTAATGGGCTTCCTTTAAAACATTCTGCCTGTGGTCTCCAGGTCACTTCAAATAAAGTTTATAGAGGCAAAGGTCTGGAAAACACTCAGGAGGTCACCTTGTCCAGTCTCATTCCCTAAAGATAATCTACTACACTTATGTCATTCTTGAAAAAAATATTGTCTAGGCTTTGGCACCTTCATCACTGCATAAAACCAGTTTATTCCTCTGTCTTTACCACAATGAAATAGTTTTAACATCTGTCCTATATATTCCTTTCCGAATTGTAAAGCCATTACTCCCTGAATTACCCACCACAAATTGAAAAACTAAAAGACATTTCTAAAATCAATGTTCCCTTTGTCTTCTCAGAAGCTTTTTATATTTGAATCCCATTACACCTCCCTGCACCCTCGACTCCTAGGCTGGTGCATGCTGTGGATGGTGCATTCTGTCTTCATCCCTGTTGTGGACTTGGCCAAAACACCAAGGATCTCTGTCAGCTTGCAAGCTGGTTTTCTTTCCTGGGAGTGGAGGCATCCAGGTGCTGACAGAAGGCAGGGGGGAAGGATGTGATTTGCCCACAGAACCCACAAAAGCCAAGGTCTGCAGCCAGACCCTGGGACAGAGGAAGGACTTTCTGATTCCCACCATGTCCAAATGTGACCTGCAAGAACACACTCCAAAGGCACCATGACACAAATAGCTCTGACAAGATCTGAACTTTGTGAAATAAATTCTACTTCTAGACACTATAAAGTGAAGATAATGAAGCTTTGGTCTCTCACTCATGAAATAAATGTTTGCTTCAGCCAGTTCACTGTCACAATCACTATGGCTGCACACAAATGAGTCTGACTTATTCACCTGGTTAAAAAAAAAAATGAAAAGAAAAAAAAGTCAGGTAGAAACCAATTGCTTGTTTTACTGGACTGGTTTTCTTTCATTTCCATTACCCAAACTCAGCTGACATAAGGAGAACAGCAGGGCTCCCAGGCTGGAAAAGGAGCCTGCTCTTTTCAATGCTGCCAGAATGTTGGATCGACTGCAGAGACGAACTGCAACATCCCACAGGATCTTTCCCTGTTTGATGGGGAGATAACAGGTGCCAGATATGGTATCTCCTAATGCACAAGTCTATATATCAATGCCCTTTCTGAGGTCAGGAGCTTGGTGCTGGGTGTCCCAGCCCAGAGCTTCAGTGGGCAGGAATACTTTAGTTAGACTGAACCTGGAATCCAAGAAATGTTCATGTCCCTCAGCACAGCTGACTTCGATGAAAAATACACCTAGTTTTCTGAATCTTATTTCCCTGTTTGCTTATCTTCTGTCTCCTTGGCACTGAGAGCTTTTTTAGTACATTTGTAGAAGGTGTACCAAATAGATGAACAGCAGCCATTGGTGACATGAAGAGGGAAGCACGGCTCTGGTATATACACACAGAAAATTTTAATTACAAAATTTTTGGTTTATACACTGATTATCACCAAATATTACCCAGCCCATACAAGCAAATCCAGAAAACCAGCACCTGAGCAACAAGTGATGGTTGATCTTTAATGCTGTGAAGGAATATATTAAAATACTTCCCAGGAGAATAAACATGATTGGAAAAAGGATGGACTGAAAGGAAATTGGAGTTCTGTCATCCTTTGTATGACAATTTTGAACCAAAAATATAAGTAAGAAT
This sequence comes from Erpornis zantholeuca, assembly GCA_013400515.1. Classification (NCBI taxonomy): domain Eukaryota; kingdom Metazoa; phylum Chordata; class Aves; order Passeriformes; family Timaliidae; genus Erpornis; species Erpornis zantholeuca. The sequence goes on along the minus strand of VZTN01020294.1, from coordinate 3,846 downwards.
GTACAGATTGAAAAGCCACAATAAGAGACAAATGACAGAAATTATTGTGTTTATTGTTTACTATGGGATTGCAAAACTATTCTTTTCAATGCCGTTTGCAAACCATGTATGACTGATAGAAATTAGATGTGATTACTCTTCTGTTTCTGGGTCTTATCTCAATCTTCTTCCTTCTGTGAATAATAAGTCTAAAAATGTGCAAAAAAAGTAATTTCTTCAATAAATTCTGTAGTTTCCCTAAAAAAACACACCAGGTATACATGCATTTTGTAGATACGAGGGATTTCTGACAAAACATACAGTCTATACATTGAATAAGGCTCTGGAAATATTCCAGTGCATCCACAGTCATTAATTACATCCTTTATGATGTTGCTGTTAGAAGACAAATGCCAGGAAAGCAACAGCAAAAATACCATTGAAACTAGACATCCAAAGAAATGCTAAAAAAAAAATCCCACTGGGTTGCCTGTACATAGACACATAGGATTACAGCTATAAGCATTTGTTCCTGCTAAAAAGAAAATTCCAAATTATTTGTGTAGTGTCATTTTAGCCTTTCTGAAAGTATATCCCTTTCAGCTTGCTCCAGTATGTTAGAAAGTGAAGAACAAAAGGCTGGCTACTGAGAATCAATAGTAATTTTTTCTTTTGAACAAATATATGCTCAATAGTCTCTCTTCTATGACTTCTCAAAATATGCTTGTCCTTCTAAATGTTTTTTTAATCTTACATTTTTCTAAACACAGTAAGAAACACTTGTATGTGCTGAACATCTTCACAGCCTTCATCAGTTTTGTTTCAAGGGAAGAGCATGATGGAGTGTTGTAACTGTCAGTGGAAGAGAAAAATAGAGTAAGAAAACAAATATAAATCTGAAATATTGATATAGGTTAACATATTAGAGCAAAAGAATATCTGTCTCAGACTTTTAAGCCCTTTGCCTTCACTTAAAATGCAATAGAGAAAGTGCACCAGCAGAGACAAAATACTGGCCCCTCTTTCAGGCATGGAAATTATTTCAGATGAAATAAGTAAAACAACAACAAAAATAATCTGCCTTGCTCTCTATAATCAAAGAAAAACTCTGTCTCACTAGCAGTGGAACACTTTAGTTTCTCAATATCTACTCAAAACCAGTAGATTTTCTCATTTTCTTTCTTTCTTTCCAAAGGTCATTTTGAAACTAACTAGCATTGAGGTTCGCAAATATCTAATTTCTCTGTACACCTGTTTGCAAGGTCAGTTTTTGCTATCCCCAAACTCTGAGGGGCATGTCCTTCCTCCTTCTAGGAAATTACATTTAGTATGTTTTGTGCTCTTTTATTTTGATTCAATAAGACCTTCGTTAAAATAACCATCTAGATCAGTACATCTAAATGAATCTCAGAACTTATACTTGCAAACAAAATACTGCCTAAAACCAGAAAACTTACTTTCAAAAACTACTTCTGTTGGATGTTGCTGATACAGAAAGAGTACCATCAGCATACTGCTGTACATAATTACACCTAAATTATTAGAACAGAACCCAAAATGTCACTCACAAGCCCCACCAGCATTGCATACACACAGCCCCAGGAAATAAAAAATTAAGACCAGCAATAGCAACAAAGTCTAATATTCTCCATTTCATGTTATTTACTCAGCAGCCTTCTTGAATGCTGAAAATAAATACCACCAGCATGTATTACCCAAAGAAATAATTGTCAGTTGATATCCCTTATCAGAATTTGTGTTTTGTCCCTATATTCATGAAGAACTGCACTGTCCCAGCAAGGGCAACAGATCTGTCTCCTTCATCTCAGAGGTAAACTTTATGATGCACTTGAAAACCTCTTCCAGGCATCTCCACAGGTGGTCTGTCAGATCTCCCTAAACTATGGATTAGAAGTGCACCAAATCTTCCCACTAACTCCTTACCCTTTTTCCATTGTGGCTTTTAGCACAGAGATGCCACCACTACATAAATTCATAGATTTTGAGGTCACAACTCATCACTGGGCTACTCTGATATCTTGCGAATAAGAATGAATGTTGCAGACCACAGTTCAAGCCAGTGGTTCCCTATGGAGAAAAATAAATCAAGATTTAGTGTTGGACAAGTGTCCCAGTCTCTACACAAGACTGTTGTCCTCATGATTATTTACCATTCAGTTAATCTTTCAGCAGTGATCTCATGTGAGCTTTACAAACGCTGAGACCTGTGTTTGTAAACCTCAGACCTCCTCAGACACCTGCTGAGCACGGTGTCTGCGGAGACCATGAGAAACACCCACACTCCGAGACAGCTTTCCATTGACAACTTCCTGCATTACCTGTCAGCCAGCCAGATCTAAATCTATTCAATATGTGTTTTATTGACATGGAATCGTGATAGGAGTTTTTAAAATCAGAACAGCATGATGTATAAAGTCAAATGCCTTTTAAACGCCTGAATGCATCACACCTCTTTGTTTATCTGCCATATTTATCATCGTCAAAGAGCAGAAGGAAGTGATGCCAGGGTGATTTTTTGCCTTTTCTTTTATACCCCTCTTATTTTTATATTGGTTTTATGTGTTCTTAATGTTTTTAGCCTACATCCTTGTAACTTTCCAAGTCTGATAACTCAGCTGAGACCCACTGTACTGTTAAACCAGGAGACCAAACAG
>VZTN01020293.1:91110-122797 GCA_013400515.1 Erpornis zantholeuca | reverse complement strand
CATAACTTCATTAATTAGTTCAGGAATGTGGTTTCCTTACAGAAACAGCAGCACATGTTCTCAGTCACTGGAGAAATGGTTTCCTGTGCCCTCAATTTATCATGGCCTTGTCACAGCAAAGCCTGTTCAGCCCTGCTACAAAGTTGTTTCATTTGATTGTCAGCCTTCTGTAGGTGCCAGTTTTCAAATGAAGATGCACTGTGAACAGAAAGCAAACACGTCCACCCTACTTTCACACAGCATTTGTAAACTGCCCAGCTAAAGGCAGAACTGAAAAACCAGTGGAGTTCGCCCCCATGTTTGTTCTAATAATACCACCATGGCTGAATATCCCGTGTTTCTGACCATGCCACATGGCCTGATATAAATAGCTGTGCAAAGGAGACCTCAGCTGAGATTACCAAACTTGGTGTTTTGGGTTTGTGATTCAGCTTCAGCCAGGATGGCCAAAGCAAGTTGGTAATTATCCTTGCTGGCCTGAAGCTGCTGTGATGACAGAGGAATGAAAGGCTTCTTTTTCTTTCTCACTGCCCTAAGGCACCAGTGTGTCCTGTGCCTACAGCTCCTGATCAGGCCAAAGGGGAGTGATCCCCAGGGCAGGGTGGGTGGTCTCTCCCAGTCCTTCCTACAGAAAGAGCACAAAGTAAATGGAAGGGGTGTGGAAACTCCAAGTGACCTCATATTAGTTCTTCGCTCATGGTCTTTCCTACCCCATCTTCCTGTCAAATTAGCCTCCTCTTCCCTCAAGAAGTCCTCTTCCTTTGCTACATGTCAGGGTTCTCTAGGTTCTGCCACAATGAAACTAGAAGTCTTTTTAAGAAGTTTCTTTTACATGTCTGAAGAAGTTATTGTTCCAGAAAGAGAAGGTTTTTTATTTAGCAAGCATTGGATAATAATAAATGGTGCTCATAGCTCTGCCTATAGGAGCCTTATACTGTGTATGTTACCCAAGAAGGCCACACGATGTGTTAAACTATTTAACACGTGTTTTAACTGCATCTTTAGTTACCTGGTGGTTTTCATCTAGATAGCAAAATGTGTATTAATTGCATCCTTTGTCAGTGTGCTGTTTTAAACCCGCAATTAATAATTAGCTGATAATAAAACTAAATAAAACCGATGTAATTTTTACCTCAAGTATTTTAATGGCATGAACTACTAAGAAGAGTAAAGAATTTATATGTGCCTTGCTGTTACAACAAGGGCTTTTAAAATTCTTTAGGTAGCTGATAACTTATATATTTTATGAAGCAAAATTTTATCTTGACTACTAAGTCAGGTTACAAAACACTAATAATTTGATTTAAAAGGCTTTATCACTGCTTTCTAGAAATAGCTGATAAAAGTGATTTACGAGACTGGAAAGTTTGCTGCACTACCAGGAGAAATTTCTATGCAAGTACTACATGTAACAAAAGAAGCTAAATTAGTGTAGGATTCACAGAGGGTAGCTCAATTGCAGAAGAACTGGCAGTTCTTCAGGGAAGAGGTGGAAGATTAAGAGTTATGGCAACATAAGTCTCTTAAAACCCATATTCACAATATTAGTAATTGCAGTAAATGAAAATAACCTTTTCCTTATCTATATAGCAAAGTATAAGAAATGCAATTGGAGAATAATTTTTAAGGAGCTTTCATAAATCTAATGCGTACTTGGGATTGATGAGTTGTATTTGCATGTCCAGAAGTGGGAGAAGGAGGAGGAAATAATAATTAGATCGTGAACTTGTTCTAGGGTTTAGTAAGAAGCTGTTAAAAAAAGGATACCCCATGTCATGTCACCCTCACCCCCATTTTAAAGTTGTTGGATTTATTACTTACATTATTGTTTCCAAGAGGATTTTCAGTGATGCCGGCCTTCCCTGACTCTGTATTGGAAAAGTATTGTGAGAAATGAAAATAGCCAGTTTTTTCCACAGTTTTCAAGAGTTAAAACTCTGCATCAGCTCTGTATCTGCACATAGGTGTCAGTGCAATTTTGACCCAAGAATTCCTTCAGTCTAGCAGATAAAATAGCTCTGGGTGTGTAGGTGTAATGGATTTTTTTTCCTTACTTAAGGTGTTGAAAAGATCAGTTTTTCCTATGAGAGTGCAACTTTTAGTGGGTGTTTTGTTCTTACTTTACTCTTTTATATACGTGGTCTGTACTTGTTTCCCCTTCTCCAGCTTCACAATACAATTGTGGAGATGTGACTGAGGGTTTTCTAATGGCCTGTGAGTGCCATATGCCTGTTTATTAACTAAAAATATATATTATTTTTGAGTTTTGTAGAATTTCATCAAGGTTCATGCCAAATAGCTTCTTCCCAGGAAGTGGACAACTTTATTCCTTTTAATCTGGCCATCAGTTGGAAATCTAGGTTGAGGTTCAGAAGTGGAGTGCAAATATGAAGTCTAAAAAAAGGTGTCAGTTCTCTGTGGTTGGTGGACTCCTTCGGCACTTGTATTCCTGCTGTGACCTTGTGAGAACAAATGTGTTCGTATCTCTCCGTTGATTAGGGCAGTGGTGGGATGGCAAGGAAGGGAGATAAAACACTGCCCTGTACGGCCAAAGGACTTATTTAGCAAACTGTTCTTTGGAGATGCATCAGGACAATGTGTGCTCCTGCCTGGTCAGGGCGAGTTTTCAATGCTGCCTCAAGCTCGTCTGTACTCAGCTGCTTTTATTTCACGAAGCCTCTGCTCCTGAGATCTCCTGCTTTGCCAAGCATTGCATGAGGCCCTCTTTGTGTGATTGGTCATTTGTAATGGATGGCTTCACAGTAATTATCTGCTGTTACAGTTTTGGCCTTGTTTAATCTTTCTGTGACCAAATAGATGGCTTTCCTCAGAATACTAATGCAGAGCAAATAAACACATCGTTTCCCTAAGGCCCATAAGATCAGACTTGACTATCAACATTTGACCTAACAGCTTTACTCATGTGGTCAAGGGTTTGCTACTTATGAAAGCAGGACCTTGTTTGTGCTTTTTTTAGGAAATAAATGTAAGCACTTGGGTTTATTGCTTTTACTTTCTTCCAAATACTGTTCCTCACCTCTCAGGGCAGCTAAATAATAAAAGTTTTGATTCAGTTGTTAAAATACCAGACATACACATATAGTGAGAAGTACTAAAGCAAGACATTCAAAACTTAACATGATCTAAGAGTGTACAGGGTACTTAGCAAGTATCATCTTATCTCTAAAGATAAGCATTAGCTGAAGGTGCTGTAAGACAGGAGGCAGCATTCAGCTAAGGCTGTATGAGGATTTTAGACTTTGAGGTGTTGGATCAGCAGTATTTCATTAGGCATTATATTGCATGCTTTGCCTCTTTCTGTGTCACTATCTCCCACAGCTGGAACCTGCTACTGCATCCAAATTCCTGGTTATTCCACAAGGAGGGTTTGACATGGATTTTGTTGAAGATTTTGATGTGCATTTGCAGGATTATTTTTCCAAAGGAGTTTAAAGCACCACTCTCTAGATAAATGATTCAAGTTCTTGAACCATAAAATACTTGTTTTTCCTCAAAAGTCCTGAGGTACTGATGCATTTTTTATCACTTAGTGAACAGAATGAAATAGCCTGCATTTCATCAAAGGTCCAAGTGTGGTGGAGGAGGGAGTGGGTATCAGTGAAAGAACTTTTTGTGGTACTGTTTTATTCTCAGTTCTTGATCAGCGTTATCTGTCTGCTGTCATATTCATTGCTTAAGAGCTGAAGTGAGCTAAAACACCTCTTAGCAGGTTCTCTAGTGCTGATCCAGCTGCTCTTAAAGTGTCTGGAGAAATTACTACCTCTCCGAAACACAAGTTTGATCAGTCTTAATGCAGTAATCTGGAAAGAATATTTGGTGTTCAAGTCCTGTTGAAAAGACTTGAGGACTAACAGGATGTGCTGTTAAACCTCCTTCAGTTGAAATAGATGGCTGGGGCTATGAAAGTAATTTTACTCTCATTCTGAAGCATTTACCTGAGAGGAAGTGCTACCCTATCAAGCCAGGAATAAATGAACTTTCCAGTCCAGTGTGATTAATGGTAACTATCCATCTCGGGGATGCTGGAGCGAGATTGCCCAACAGGACCAGCAATGTTCTGCACTCTGAGTGATGGAAGGGGTTAAGGTGCCTTGGTTCAGCAGGCAAAGATTCGCAAATGCTCCCAAAATGTTTTTGTGTTTTCAAGACTCTGATTTTAAACAAATACTGTTTAATGAGAGTTTGAACTTCACAGTCTTTTATAGTCATGAATATACATTGTGCTAACTTTCTGTATACTGTTGGAGTTTCACTTGGCCATTTTTTAAAGAAGAGCTGCCTTTTAGTTAAATTTCCTCCTTAAATATATGTTTCATGTTGCATAATTCTACAAATACCAGGAAAATCACGGTACTGTCACATCTTTCATGCTGTTTGTGCACACAAAGTGCTGAGCAAGGGCAAGGCAGCTGCTGCAGTATGGTTATTGCTAATCAATCTGAATAAATTTGAGAATTTTATTGCGGTTTCTCTCTAGGACTGTCAGCATGAAGTATACAAAATCTCTTGCTTTTGTAGCTGAAATGAAGCCTGTAATGATGTGAAATTCTTAATGTTATATAAGACATCTTATCATGTGGTCTCTTGATCTGTCAGTAAAATATGCCTTGATTATAAGTAAAGTGAGAGGGATTTTTCATTTCCTTATGGTACTTTTATTGGTTCTGTACTTCTGTGGAACTTTTTTTTTAATTCATCATATTTCTGCTGCTGCTGCTTCCAGTCATGCAGCAGCATTGCTTGGCTTCTAGACTGTTACAGTTCTCTTTCACTCATGTATTTGCCAAGTATCTTGGATGTTGTACCAGTTTCAGAGGAAAATATCCTCTGATAAAAAGCAGGTTGTAGTTACCCCTCCCCTGCCTTGTTTGGGAAAAGAAACATTTCCTCGGAGGAAAGCGAAGAAGAAACAAAACTATTTATTTAACAAACACACAGGGAAAGAATAATAATACTAAATAATAAAATCTCTTTCTGTGGAGAGAAACCTGAAGATTTTTGAGTCCTTCTGTGGGTATGCTCTCTCTCCTCCTCCTCAGAGCTGGGGTTTCGGCACAGGCCCCTCCGGGCTTCCCAGATGCTGTTCTGGTGATGTTGCACAGCTCCAGAAAGAAGAAGAAGCAGCAGCCAAACTCCTAAGGAAAACAAAGTTTCACTCTCTGTCTCTCTCTGGAGAGCCAAAAGCTGTCTGGAAAGGAAGGAAGGGGGCTTCCTCCCCTCTCTGCAGCAGCAGCAGCAGCTATCTCCCCACTGCAGAAGAACACAGAGAGGAGTGGAGTATCCAGAGTGACCTTGGAGCACAAAACTGCTTTGAAAAAGTTCATCTGACTCTTTTTCTCTCGCACCCAGTTTTAAAGGCACAAAATTCATTTCTGGCCATAGAGCGGGTGACATGGAGGTATACACATCATAAAATCACCCCAGTGATGTGTATCACCCAAGATGTCTTACTATTTTCATATCTTCTGTAGGAAATGCCACCATTTGCAGAGTCCATGCTTTGCACTCAGCTTTTTTGTTGCTGGGAATCTTTCTAAGCCAGCTGCCCACAGAGCTGACTGAGGAGTTGAGTGTGCTGGAAAATTAGGGAGACCAAGTAAGTATGTGAATGATGTAAAGGTTTTTCTCTGTGTGGTTGGGTTACAGGAATTTCTTTTTTACCAAAGGAGTCCTAATATTCAAAGCTTGTAACAGTGTATTTGCTGATTGCTGAAAAAAACTTCAAAACCCCAAAACTTGTACTGTGCTTCTGTCTGTTTCCCAGGCAAGAATCACTTTATTTACTACAAAGTTAATAACAATTACAGGATTTGAGGAAATTAAACTTGAGACTGCTGATAAATATAGTTCTTCGCATTAATATGTCTGAAAACCCCGAAGTTAGCTTAAGAAGAAACACGAGTGGTTTTGGTTTCTTCTCTCAGTTAAGTTTTCCATAAGACATTCTGCGGATGTGGCTGTGGCTGCATGGCTATTTGCTCTGAAGCAGAAACTGAGGCACTTCATATGCCTGTGTCACAAACATGACAAGATTTTCAGTATCTGTGGTGGAAAATTAAGGAGTACACCTATTGCACTGATGAGTATTGGGAAAAAGCCATTGTTTGATTACAGAATCATAGTATCATTGAATATACTGAGTTCGAAGGGACCCATCAGGATCTTTGAGTCCGACTCCTGACTCTGTGCAGGACACTCCAAGAATCACACCATGGGCCTGAGAACATTGTCCACATACTTCCTGGACTCTCTCAGGCTTGATGCTGTGACCACTTCCCTGGGGAACTTGTTCCAGTGCCCAGTCACCCTCTGGATGAAGATCCTTTTCCTGATAGCAAACCTAAGCCTCTCCTGACCAAACTTCATGCTGTAATATTTGATATTTCTGTGTAAACATTACAATTACAGCTGCTCAGGGAATGCTGCTTGCTCATTGTGCTGGGTCTCCCTCCCTGTTGGAGCAAGCAGCATGCCTTTGCTGGAGGTTGGTATGAGCTGAAGACAGAGAATTTTCACTACCCCTTTCCCCGCTTTTGGTGTAAGCAAATTTGAAAGGCACATGCCTTGAGGTAGCCCCTGGCAGCACTGACAGTAACTGCTGAGGTTTGGGGAGAGGCATGCAGCTTTTCAGGATTCTTTCTCAGCTATGACTGAAGGCTAGCAGGTACCCGCACAGATTGCTATTCAAGGGCTGAAAATCCCACATTGTCTAAAATGAGATGTGTCCAAAATTGGTATTGAACTTTTAGGCACTTTATTTAAGTATACTTGTTTTGGACATCTGCTAGCTCTACCCAGTAGAGCTTGACTGGTCCTCCACTTATATTCGGCTTTGTCAGTCCCTGGAAACAGCCACATAAGTAGGGAAATGTTTTGGATTAAGAAATGTAACCTGTCACTGGATTCATGACTGGGAGATACATTTCTCTTTCATAGCCACAATAGCCACTTTCTGCGTTCAGTTCTGCACAGTATGGTGGGGAGTTCTGATATGTTTTTAATTAACTTTTTGAAGACTCATTAGGGCCTCTACTTCTACATGCTTAAATGCTTGTGAATCTTTTGACTAAAAAACTCAAACCAACAAAAACAAACACAAAGCACCCCACAGCAAACAACCATAAATTTAAGTGCTAGTCTCCAGGCTACTCTGTGGTAGTTGAGTCCAGTTAGTGTTTCCATTAACTGTTATACTCTATATACACCCGCACTTAGGTAATATACATGGAATGTAATAGTTGTCTTTGCAAGGAAATATTTCAAATAAATCATTCTTATACTGGTAATGATGAGCCAGTATTTACCTGTATAAAACACCTATGCCTATATTGATTAACATTCTTTGGAACCACTCTGATGACAGAGGTAAGAACAGGAGTCAGCCTGGTTGCACCTCAGCACTTCTGTTTTCAGCCAGTTAAAAAACCCCAAACAAAAAAAAGAACCCACGAACAAAAGGGTGTTGCTTCAGCCTGGTGAGTGCAAATTGGTCAGTGTTTGCCCAGCAGCACTGCTGCAAGGGGAGATGGGCTGAGTGTAGACTCCAGGATGCATCAAGTTTCTGGTGCACTCAGCTTCAGCATGGCCCTATGCCCAAGTGTATGCAGGGAGGAGAGCCAAGTGTGCACTTGGAGAATGATGTAGACTCATCCTGTCTGATGGCTAGGGATCAGTGAAATCCAGTTCCCCATATGTCACCTCTTGATTTACTATGAAGCTACTGTGGAAAATTGTCAGCACAAAAAGCAGATTGCTTTCTTCTAATAGTTCATGTGAATTTTATTCTTAATTCTTGGGATTCTTGACCACTGTTCTTGTGACACAATAGCTGCAACAGTGTATGAAAGTATTGCCTGTAGAAGCAACTAGTGCAGCACAGTGTGGAAGTTGCCACTACTTATAGGATTGCAGAATTGACAGCTGGATAACCATGAGGCAGAGCACTTGACATATGACTTATAAGCCTGTAATTTGTGTTCCAATTTGAGCCCCAAGAAGGTTTTTTTAAAACCAATGAATATGACTCCTTAATGAAAAACTGTAGATAATGTAGTCCCTGTAATCTTTTGATCCTTCAGTCAAAACTCAAGGATTGGCTGAACTCCAATTTTTAATATAATCTTGATCCATCTTAGAATGCAATTCGCCTGACGTTAAAATATATTCTGTTGGAATATAAGAGAGCAACCATGCTGCCTTTTCTCAGTTATCCTGTTATCCCGTAGAAGCCAAATATACTGTACTTGAGGTTGTGCTTTATTAGGCAGGAAAATTCTTCCTGATCCCAAAATGTGAAATCTGCTACATACCCTTTTGAATTCTAGAATGCATGAGCAGTGGATGTTAGTATGTTAGACAAAAACATTACTGAGCTTGTTATATTTTCAAAGGCATGATAGTTTTAAGAAATAACTTTTTGATAGAAGAAAAAATGTATAAGCATAAAATACTTCATGCTTTCAGAGAGATAACTGGACAGTATATATGTAATCAGATGAGGTAAGGACTGTAAACGCACAGATTGGATTTTGTTCCATAAATATGTATTTAGCAGGTGTGCCATCCTACAAGCACAGCTTTATGCTCCATGAAGGAGAGCTGGAGGAGCACAGTGTAGTTAATCATCAATGATTGTGTGGATCAGCATGAATATTCTTTAGAAAGAGTGAGAATTCTATATTCAGCTTGAGAATTTACAGCTTTTCTACAATATGCCTTTTGAGTATAGCTAAGCTCAGTTCTTCACATGCTTTGTGGAGAATTGTATTCTTTGTTGCTTGTGAAATAGAGAATACCAGCCTCTTCTGCAACAGAAATGCTAAATGGAGTGATTAATTTTTCTACTGGAGTGGGAACTTAGTCTTACAACTTTTGATTATATAAAGGATCTAAATGCCATATAGGAATGGATAATTACCGAGAGGCACCGTTCATATGGGAAGAACAATATAAACTTTTTATCAGGGTTCTTACTGAGGAATTCTTATCATTCATCAACCAAATAGATTTGGTTTGTGCTGACGGCAACTGTATTTTTTTTTCTTTCATCATTCTTGATGTTGCAATAAGTATTAGAAATTTATAGGAAGCTTATACAAATTTATAGGAAGATTTATATGTTGTCAGGTACACGTTTGAGAAGCTGCTGGGCATCAGCACATCAAGAAAGTAAGAAATAAAATAAATGCATATACCATGCATGTGGAAGTCAGATAAACAGTTCTACCTCTTCCTACCTGACTAGAAATAACAGTTTTGAGATTTCCATAGCCAAATTGTGAAAAGAAGCACCTTTTTAACACAGATATCCTTTGAATGGTGTTATTTGAATGGTCTACTCCTTTATATTATTTTAATAGTCACTTCAGAGAAATGCAATTTGAGTTCCTTTGTTTCCAAAACTTCTGGTTTTGAGATTGCATATTTTAATTCCCATGCATGTCCTTACCACAGTAATCTAGTAGGCTCTTTGCACACAGTTTAAAATCACTTATATTTTCTCTTAAAATTGGGCATATACATATCTCCTGCAACACCATGACTTATGATGGAATTCTGTGAAAGATTGACCTGCAGTTTTATTCTTGAGTAATGAAGACAAACTTCTAGGAGTTTCAAGATTACTTGATTTTCTTCTAACACCTAACGTGGTACTGAGTTAGATCAGATTGTGTTCAGATTTATATTATTTTTTGGCTACTTCTCACATTTTTCTGATTTTCACTGCATTGCAGTAATCCTATTGAAAACACTGGTGATGTCAGCAAGGTCTGTCCTCTGGAACCACAAGTCTTGAGGATTCTCTGCACTGTTGCCTCAAGAATTCTGCCTTTCTTTATTGTTTCCTACTTGAAATGGGATGTACTTAGTACAGAATTAATGATGACATTAAGGAGTGAGATGCTCTCATCTGAGGCGATGTGAGGCTTGCCAAATGCCTATTTAGACTGCACTAATGCACAGTGGGTTGCTCAAAGTGGAAGCCTGCCAGTGACCTACTGGTGGTGTTCATGCCTGGGAGCTGGTGCTGTCATTGCCTGGCCCCGTCCCCAGCCTCCACACTCATCCCTGCTGGCTCCAGTGCTTGTGGCTGCAGGAAGGTACCTCAGCCACCTTAGTGGCTGCAACTCTGACCCTCTCCCCACGCTGCCTGGGAAGCTAAAGCACCTAAATAGCACTGGCTTGTTTCACTATCCAGCTGCTTGCTGTGACTATCCAAGAGAGATGCAGAGAGAAAGCTGGGCAAGGTCTGAGGACTGTTTTTATCTTGTAGGAATGAGTCTCATCTTAAATACATGTTAAAGCATAGCTCAGGTAGTTTGCTAAATGGCAGCCATGACTCCACAGCAACTAAGGTTACACATGTGGGAGAACGGGCAAAAGAACCCATCATGTTTTCAGCTGGAAGGGATAATGCTACTGACAGGACACCTACAATACCCTGCCAGAGTTCATGTTCCTGGTTTGCTGGTGGTGTTTAAACTGCTCAGAAATGCTTACTTGAAAAGTGTGGTAATGAGATCTGACTGAAAAGTCCACAGTTCAGACATATACTTCTCTTTGACTAAAAGGGACTTAGATTCTTATTGCTCAAGTTTCTTTTTTCAGTATTGAACCACTGACATCCAAGGGCTGTGTTTTATGTTATTGCATTGCTCTGAATTAAAAAGCATAATGAAAATACCCATGCAGAGCTATAAGCTATAATAGCGAGAAGCACTGTGTAAATTAATATTTTAGACTGTCAAAACTTTGTTGCACTGCACTCATTCTCAGCACTGAAAATGAAAACCTTCAGAATCTCTGAACTATTTGAAGAAGTAAATGCAGAAACAAAAGCCTTGACAGTTTTGCAAAGTCTTTTCTTGTGGGAAGAAAGACTTCTTGATAAGATCTAAAATGAAGTCCTGCCCAAATGTGGTCATGGAAGAGTGCGGGAGCACAGTGATTCTCATAAGAGCCAAAATGTTAGCAGCAGCCATATTTCAATGGGGACTACATTGAAATCCTTCCCACATTCAGCACATTTTTCTGTAAACCTTGTCTTAAATAGCTGTATCATGTTTTTGTGAGCTAGCAAGCACCAGCTGTGGAGGGGCTCTGCTTTACACGACAGCATAAGAAAATTGCTTGGTATGGCACAAAGAAGCTTGGCCAAGACCAGTGCTACCAAGACCAGTGCTGCTTTCCTGGTGCAACTATGGGGTCTGTCTGCCTTTAATTTTAGGCAAAATTTTTTTCCCTTTTTTCCTTATTTTATCTTAATTGTACTTATTTTTGGCCAGACTAAAGGACTACTACCCCAAAATATCTCTCTGCTCACTTACCAAAGGTCAATCCAAAACTCCCAGCCATGGAGAGAAACCACAGGAGTTTAAGATGCAGAATAACTTTCTAGAAGCAATTAGAAGGAACTGTAGACAGTGTACTTTGGAGCATAGTAGAAAGCCAGTCATTTCACACGGCTTCCCTGACCCTCTCACCAACAGTAGCAAAGGGAGAAAGGCACAAATGGCACCCAAATAAATAGATGAAATAACTAAATGTCTCAGTCCAGGCCACTGACATTTTAGTTTGTTCATTAAAAAATAATGTCCTTTCGGCATATGGCAAAAAGAGTCCATCAATCTTACTGTGTGGGAAGGAAGGAAATTCTTAGAGGAGGAGACAGGCTAGAAGGATGGGGGGGGCCATCTCAGGTTTAAATTTTCTTGGACAGTGGAAAATGTGTGGGCTGCTGCTAGGGGAATCCCTTCTCCTGGCAGCATCTGCTACTCTTTTTGTTACTTTTGAGGGCTGGAAGGATGATTCTCAGTGGGTTTGTGTCCTTACTCCATGGGTCATGCAAAGAGCAGGGTTCCATCCTCATCATACACAGAGACACATAGGGATACTGAGCAGGACAGGCTGAAGGCAGGCTCAGGGTAAGAGAGAGGTGACAGAGGGGCTGTATCCACACTGATCCCCATACGCTACACCCCATCATCCTACACTCCTCCAGCCTCACCAGGCTGCCTGAAACATGGAGTATCTCCTTTTTAGAGATTTCCTCACCAAAAAAATGTACTAAGGGAAGACTGTGGGAATGAAATTGGACTATAGACAGAGCCTAAAGTGGAACTCTACAACTGCTCACAGGTCTACTGCTGAAAGTGCAGCCCAGCACAACAGATTCCTTATAAAATATTAGTTCTTGGTCCTAAATCCTATTATCCCTTTTCCTATATTTTCACCTTCTTCATGCTGCTCTCTGATCTGGGCTCTTTCTCCTCCAGCATGAAGCTTCCCCTCATATGTCATCATGTGCAGAGATGAGAGCTGGGAGAAGAGTGTTTTTACAGCACAGTGACATCATCCCAGACGTTCTCCATTCTCCTGGAGCTGTGTGTATCAGGATAAATAGGTAAGTGTAGGTGTCATGCTTTGATGCTCCCTAAGCCTGCTGCAGCACCTGGACCTTGTATTAGCCTGAGAGAGGAAGTTTCCTTGGGCTCCCAGCTGGCCATGTAAGTCAAAAGCCATAGGGCACCTTCTGGCAGATCCATGTTGTTCGCACAGGTTTCTATTGAGTGCTAAACTCTGCCAGTGCATGGGAGAAGCCTGCTGGGAGAGTGTGCTTTGCTGTCTGCTCCAAATGGCAAAAGGCTGCCTTGGCTGTGGATGGCAGTGTGTGCTGTGCTGAGCACAGGGCAGTCACGTTGCCTACAGACACCTAATTTAGGAATGTAGCTGTGCTCGGTTCCCTGTATGGGCTATGGAAAGAAAAATACTTATTTGGAGATGGATTCAGGACAGCAGCTGAACTGCTCTTCCATTCAGCACTGTAAAAATGAGACACTAAAAGTTCTAAGCAAATAATTGTTATAAAAGGTCTACACAACATTAACTGGTCTGGTAAAAGACTACATTTGCTCTGTTGTACACACAGCTGTAAGGTCTGTGTTTCTTTACAGCTACTTCAGTCTGTTTTGGATCTTCTAGCAGACTGTGGCATATGGAATGGAAAATTAAAACTTTTGATTTATATGTTGCTGCTTTGCTACTTTTGGCCACAGTAGAATACTTTCAAATGTGAGATGACAACAAATATTTAGTTGTACGAGTAACAACTGAGATGGTTACATCTGGGAGCAGAGGGAATGGATAATTCATCACTCTAATAGTTTCTATGTGTTGGAAGAGGCTCAGTGGTTTTGTAGAAGAGAAGTAAATAGAGAAGCATTCCCAGCCCCCCAAGCTGCAAAGACCAGATAAAAACTGAGCTGCTGCAAAACAACTTTACATGAGCATTGCCAGCATGATGGACACACTAGGAGTTAGCAAAACAGCAAGTGCAGTAAGAATAGACCAATGCTGTGCATAAAAAATCTTGTTAATACACACATCCAATTACCTAAACTTTCCAAGGGGCTAATTTTTCAACATTTTTTCTCAGAAGTTTTAGCTAATGTTCTAAGTTTTGAAAATCTGTGCAGTATCTGTATTATTTTGGGACTTGTCCAAAAATGTCAAGAGGCACTGCTCTCTTGATGATCAACTTTGGAAAAAAAAAATAGAAGGCAGAGCAAAGCTTTCATGGTTTTTAAGCTCAGAAGACACTATTAAAATCATCACTTACCCTAATCTCTTTTTTACAGAAGATCAGAGAACCTTATCAGTTAATTCTGTATAATAACTTTACCTCTGATTTAAATTGCATCTTTCTTATAATTCTGTATAATACTGATTTAAATTGCATCTTTCTTAGTCAGCCATGTAGGCTGTAGGATTAAAATATCTGTCTTTAGCTGGTGCTTGGTTTTGTTTCAGAAATACCTATTATCTATAGATAGTGTGATTCTTCTCATGTGCTTGCAGACAACGACACAGCTGAAAACCTTTAGTTATGGTATTCCCCTCCCTGAATTTTGCAATTCCATTTTTCAATATATTCTTGCTGAGTTGTGCTCTGATAGAAAGGTAAGACCAGGGAAAACACTAGAGGCATTTCTTCCTAGCTTTTTCTGTCATCAGAATCTGTTCAGGATCACGCTGAGGCCTCTGGATAATATTTATAGAGATGTAAGAGGAGAAACTCTTAGATTCATAGAGGTTTAAGGAGGTTTCAATTAAGTTTACTGGGAGGCAAAACCTAATATGCTAAAGTTAGCTTTTGAGAACTAGAGCAATGAGCTATTTCCTTACAAATTTAGATTTGTAGGGGCTTCCCACTACGCAATTATTCATCAGTAGCTGGAAAGTCAAAGACAGAGCATAAAATCCAAACAAATCTAAAGTTCTGTCTTGGTGAGTGTATGGCCATAATTGTGTTGTCTGCAACAAATTTTGAAGACTTGGCATCTTCACTGTTCAAGTCTGTCTCTATGGTACTATATATTTAAACTGGCTAACAGTAAATCAAACACAGAGCCCTCACTTTGGCCAGTTGTTAGTAAAAAAAAAATCTTTAAAAAATTTAAAACATGATAGACTAAAAGTACTGAACATTCTGCCTAGGAAGCTTGGCATTCTTCTTCTCATATAGCCCTTCAAGTTTAGGAAAATTACTCTGAAAGCTAACTAGACAGGATTTAATATCAAAGCTGAATATATAGCCAGCCACCTTCTCAGTTTTAGGTTCTTGCTTCAGTATGTGACAAGTTACTTTTTCCAATCAAAATGATATCTAGTATAATTTTGAAACCGGTCACCAAAAATACCTGTTCAGCTAGATACAATTCTTACTATAAATGGAGTGTAACAAACAGTTTTTCAGCATGTGGTGATACATATGTGTGTACTGACAATTCAGAAACAAAACTGAAGGTGATAAAAGCTAAAAATCAATGACCTTTTGCAGGTAGAATTTAATCCTGGATAATGAATAAATATTTATATTGAGTGAGAGAACAAAACAGGCAATCTGAAACAGCAATTGGTATAAAAATACTAAAGCTATGTAAGCAAAAATTTTGCATGGTTATATGAAGCTTCAGAGTGTCAACCCTAGAAAGTACATTTTGAAAATGGAAAGGAACACTTTGATAGCCCTTTACCTAGATAGAATCACTGATATATGGGGCTATTAATAAGTCCAAATAGGAAAGAAACAGGACAGTCAAACATCTTAATCACAACAGTCATTTAAATAGGCTCAGACAGTAATTGCCTTCAGGCTGTTAATTGCATATCCACCTGATATCCAGTTCTGAAATTAGGTCTTTGTGTTCTTGTTAAACTGGTTATTTAAATACTGAATAATATTACTGAAGGAAGTAAGTCTGCACTGAAAGGTTTCTTTTAACTGGACTAAGTTTTCTTCCATTAAAGTAAAAGAAAAGAGTAAGAAAAGAGTACATCTCCTTAGAGATGAAGATTTGGTCTGTCAGTCTTCATCCATTCTCAGGCTAGAAACAAAACCTGTTGTCATTCACCCAGTTGTAGGGAGCTCCTAAAAAGGAAGGATCTCTATCTCCTGCAGCTGCTTTGGCTCAGGTGACTGTGAAGGGCAGCATAGAACTAAAGTTGTTTTCTTACATGGCTCAAATTTTATCGGAAATTCAAGTGTTTGTGTAGGCATCACTGTCACACAGGATGTACCTATCTAGGTTCCAGCATCTTTGTAAAGCTTGCCAGAAGTCTAGATAGTGTTAGTGTACTTATCATGATCCTTTTAAATGTCTTTCTGTTACAGGGTCAATGCGAAATAAGATATTTTCTTTTACCAAAAGTCAGAAAATTGCATGTGGATATGAGAAGAAGACAAAAGCTACTTGAGACAAACACAGAAGTAGTCACGGATAAGGAGATCATTTAGGAGATGATAATTTTCAGCATCTGGATTTCTTAACATCTTTTAAGAAACTTGTCATCTGCCATCTTCTCTACAGTATTTGTATACTCAAAGATGTTTACTGCATTCCTTTCCTCTTGGCAGTTTTAGTTTGAAAACATAGATACAGCATGAGAGATTAACTGTTTGAGTATCTATATTGTTTATATTTCTATTGTTTAGAGAAATAGGGTCAAGTTACACTTGTTCATGTCACTGGCTGTCCTTACCACTGCTTCAAGATAGTGTTGAAATTTTTGTGCTAAAAATATCAACTATAGCTGAAAACTAAACTCAATCAAGCCTATAAGGTATGTAACTCTGAAAGGGAAAGAAAAGACCAGACAGAGAAGGAAACATTCCATCAGTTGCACAGCAAACTTTTACATTTCAGCTCTTCCGTTTTATGTCTACTGTCATCCCTAAACACATGTGTGAGTGTCTGGAGAAGATTAGCAGTCAGAAGGCATGCAAATATACAAGTCTTCTGGTCACCTAAAGGAAATTTTATAGCTCTGTACTTAGCCAGAGCTCTCCCTGGGTGGAGGAGGGCCAGAGAACAGCTTGGAGCTACATTTCAGCTGTAATTTTGGATCTGTGGCTGGGACTATGTAAACTCCAATGTCTTAAAATTCATATTAAAGAAAAATGGGAAATTCATGGAGGTAGAAAAGAAACAGAATGTATTTGTTGAGCAGAAGCCAGCATGTACAGTGTAATGGTCTTTGAGATGAAATAGTAACCATCTGTACAATGAAACTCATCCTGCAAGCAAAATATGTGTTCAGATGTAAGCTTCTGTGATTTTCTCACCCTTTGAAATTATCAAACCTTCTTTTATGCACTTTTATCTCTCCCACTGTTTTGGTGTCTCTCTGGCCCTGTTGCTCCTCCTCTGGCCTGTGGTGTGCAGTTTCACACTTTCCTGCTGTCAAATACCTTTTGCTTCAAAAACTACTTTAAGCATCAGGCTCTACTGTTGCTTCCTATGATGCACACACTAAGAACAATGATCAGAGTTTGTTGGGGCAAGGAACTTCCTCCTGGCTTGGTCGTTAATAATTACATCACCTATATAAACTGTTTTATAAGTTCATCTTTGATCAAATAGGACTACAACTTTGCTAATTCATAAAATATTTCTTTATTGGCAAACTTATTACTTAGGTTTTCCCTAAAATATAACCTTAAGAGATTAGTGTTAATTTCAGATATTTTTATGTCCTTGTCTTATATCTGATCCTCTGACATGAATTTTCCAGGAGTCAGGGGCTGATGTACAGGGAAAAATTTCGCACTCCAAGTGTATGGCACACTAATCCCTTAAAGTAAAGTTTGTATTTAAAAAGCGTCAAATCCATTCAGAATAATTCCATGTTTGGACCCATGGAGAGAGGAGGAGAGTTAATTCTCTCAAATGAGCTGAATATAACAAATGTTAGCCAAAAGCTTATGGCATCTCACAGTGATGTTTGGATGCTAGTGTGGAGGGGAAACAAAAATTAGGAGAGGTTATGCAGAACTTGCAAGGCAGCCATTGACTCTTCCAGAGAACAGCATTTTCCTAGGATCAGGCCTTGGGGCATTAGAATTTATAACACAATCTACTATTATTAAATATTACTGTCTGAGAATACTGATATGTTGCTTTCAGTTGGCATTGATGCATAAGGACTTAAGCACAAGGCACAGACATTAACTGATTTCTTACAGTGTTTTCTTGTATGTGGTTTATGGTTATAGGGCATTTTAATCTCTCTGGCAACTCAAGGAATGAGAGAACGTGATGGCTGACACCAAGAGGATTTACTGTTTATGCTCCAGCCAATGGATATACTCTAGAAACCATAAGCTGAAGAGCAAATTGTAACTCACTATAAGAACTGTGGTGCAAACTCATGGAACACAAGCCTCTTTTTTTGTGTGTGTGTTTTTCTTAAAAGTTTTTGTTTGTCTGTCTGCAAAACAGTATAATAGATGGTGTGATGGTCTTTCTGTGCTATAAGGAAAAGCGAAGATAGAATTCATGGCAGATGGTAATGAGATGGCAGTTCATTGGCCAAGATGAACAATTTGCTCCAGATGAAATAATATTTGTAGTGCAAGGGTTGCTATCTTATCATAGGGAGCACATATCTCACTGGAACATTTCAGGAGTCATCTATTAGATCAGATCTTTGCCATAATGGTTTTACAGCCTGATCTTGCTTGGAACTTTTGCTCCCCACTGGAAATGCCTCTGGTGCTGTACAGACTTAGGGGACTGGTACTTGCCTGATATATGTTCCTGGATGGTGCACCAGTGTCTTTCCTATAATGAGCAAAACATTTACCTCTCATTCCCCTACTTAAAGTCTATAATTTCCTTCTTCTAAAGGATTGTCAGCTGAATGGGAGATATGTAGCTACCCAAGGCTGAGTTGCTACTCACGGTGATATCAAAAAACATCAGATAGTTGCACAGCGAGTTTTATATGAATGTTCAGGATCAAAACAAAATAAAGCCCCCAGAGTTTGGATCAGAAAGGAAATCTTCTCATCATCTCAGCTTCTGATGGCCTGATGGCCAAGGCAATGGGGATTTTATTTTTTAGAGTTCTTGAAAGTCTGAAGTGCATCTCATTTTCTTTAGTCTTGTAAGCATTTAATTAATAAACTCTCTACTTTTTTAAGGCAGCAATGCATTGCTGATATCCTCTTGGATCTCTTGGTCTTCTTCCCATGACAGTCCAATATTTGAAATTTTCATCTTGTACTGAAAGTCTTGTTTTTTATAATGGGATTAAGTGTGTTTATGCAACAGTGTTCTCATGGATGCTCCCATTCCAACTGTTTCCCTTTTGGCATTGCTTGTCTTCAGTGGCGATGGCTGTGATGCAGTTATGTGCCTCTATGTACTTCCAGCTTATACTGAATATATAATTAAATTACCTGTAACAAAACTTTGCAGTCCAAGCACTGTATGTTTGGGATGGCATGTGAAAACAAATCCCAGGTCTACTGAATATCCAGGGCTAGAATTGCTTTCCTTGTCACTGTAGGTTTCTCTGTGGAAAGGACCTCCGTGAAGGCACTTGCAGGAACCTCTTGCTGCCATGCTGAGCAAGGCAGGTGACACAGACCTGGCAGGTGTGGTGCTCCTGGTCAGTGTGGTTCCAAGTAGCCCAGAGCAGGCCCTGTTGCTTCATTTCCCCACAGAGCACACACCCCTTCATCCCACAGATGTAACCTGCTGCTCCATACCTGCTTGTGGCCATTGCATCGCCTTTTCCCCATCATGGAGTGACTTCTGTTTCACTTTAGAAAATGGGTAGCAAGCATATGAAGAGATTTTTTTTGCTCCTAATGTCAGCACAGATGGGAGCACAGCCTCTCTGAGAAATCTACATTGGATGTATTCCACTAAATGTAGTGAGAGAGGGCTTTTTCAGGAGAATGTAGTTTGTGTGGTTCATATTCTGATCAAAAAGATGGGACTCATGTATTTATATAGTTTTTTTAAAGTCAAACGACTTGTCTGTTCTTGACACATGTTCAGTTGCTGGGCCATTGCTTCTGCACATGAATTGATCCTTGTATATTTTCAGTTGCATATGAGTCAAAAACTTGTTCACAAATATTAGGATTTTTCACATTAAAAAAGTCCCATTTTGCAGTCTTGTAACAAAGCCTCCCAGAAGAACAAGAGTTGTAGGAACAGCCCCTTTGTATGCAAACAAAATTCTAATATGCATTCTGCAGAACCTTTAGTATTAATATCCTAAATTATATATGCTTAAAAGGATTTTTTTAGCATACTAAGAAGAATTAATAGCAAAAAAATTAATAAAGATAATTTTGGATTGATAACTAGTGTTTAAAATTTGCAATACAGTTTCTTTGACATGAAATAATACCCTGAAGTGAGCTGATAGGTACAAATAAATCTCAGCAAAATATTAAGGAAGCTGCAACTGGCAATAATACTGGGATGGCTGAAAATCTTTATTATCTCTAGATCTAATCTTTATTATGTCAAGATTCTGTGGGATCAAGAACAAATCAAAGGTAAATCCAATTGGACTTTAAACTAGTGACTTTTGTATGCTCAAAGGCAAACCTGATAATCTAAGAAAACTGAGAAAAATAGGCTTTTTGTACTTTGAAAAATGCAGTTACAGAGTGTTGCAGGGTTCAAGGAAATGACATGCTTATCTCAGCTTGGGCTGAAATGTTTCCTTTAGCACAATTCCAGTGATCTGCTTCCTTTTGACATGTCTGATTAAGACTAACGTTTTTCTTCTTTTAATAATAGGGAAGCAGAATATGTAAAATACTCCATTGTGTAAATCAAAATATGTCACTGACTGATCTTTCTAAAATAATTAAACATCTTAAGTAAATCCACCATCTTTCCCCCTGTCATTCGTTCTTTGGGCCTACAGATATTGAAGTGAAGGTAAGGGACAGATGATCCTGACAGATCTTCAGTCCACCTCCACTGGGGAGAGACTGAAGGGTGTTATCATTCCCCTGAGTTAAGCTAAATCCATGACACCAAACGGAATCTATATAATGTACAGCAGTTGGGTTTCTCCATCACCTCCTATCTCATTTTCTTTTCTACCCTCCTCTTAGAGCTCTTTTTCTGACCTTTGTGTGTGGGTGCTTTCCTAGGAGGTGTGACTTAGCTGATTAAGGCTGTGGCATGTCTTGTTTCCCTGCTATGAACCCATGACTAAAAGGGCAGCTAAAAGCAGCATTGTAGTCATCAGGCGCTGCTCGGAGTTTGCCAGGTTTTGGAGTGGCTGATAAGACCATGTGCTGCGTCTGTCTTTTTCCAAGTGCAAGTGAGTTGAAATAGAATAAAATTATGTTTCCTTTTTGATTTCCATGCTTTTCTCTCCTTTGCTGTGTGGGTCTGGTTTGCTACAAGGAAGTAGGACTGATTTAGTAGTACTGACTTTGACTAACTGTAACTTTGGTGCTCTCTTTCACACAAAGGGAAATTTCCCTTATATAAACCTAATGACTGTAGGGAGAGGCAATGGAAAATCCTTTACTGTTCTGCTTAATGTTCTTTATTGTTTTTCCTTTTTTCCTAGTTAAGGAGAGTCAAAGCATTTTAATTTTCTTTGTGAAACCAAGTGGATAGTTTGAAACTCTTAATCCAGATGTTATAGACTGTCACATTCAAATAAAGACTTTTTTCCCTACTTTTCTTTCAAACTTAATATACTTCCCTGGTCATTTGACAGACAAAAACACTCTGAGTGTTTGGGGAATGACCAAACCTCTTGGACATCTGCCTGGTTAGTGTCCTACCATGGATTCTTCATAAAACTTACTTTGTACCTCTGACTAGCAAGAACAATTTTATTTGATACCAAAAAGTGTTACATAATCTTAAACAGAAGTCAAATGTGCTTATAGCAAATTTCTCCCAGCCCTAATTAGAGACCAAGGTGTCCTCCATATGCAGGAATCTCCTTTAACACTATTTTTTTAAATGCAAACAGACAGAAAGCATGGTCTAAGACTTTGCCCTCTGCTATTTGGAGCATGGGTCATAAGTATACTACATAAATTCAAGGGATTTTGTTTTTAGTTTGGCAAAAAAAAAAAGTTGTACATCTTGCCATATGCAATGAAAGAAATAAACTCAGGTCTTTTTATAAAGCCAGTTTTCTGTGCCAGTTCAAGTGGGCTAAATAGTACATTTCAGCTGCACTTTCACTTTGAATGGGCAGAGCTCAGAAGGGGTGGTTATGAATGCACCACAAAGGAAAATAAATGAGTATTACTACAAATAGCTACCTCCTTGAAATCCAGTATATATTTAGTTCCTAGGTTGTTTCTTTCGTTCACCAGTAGTGAAGAATAATTAGCTTCAGGGACTGTGGGAACCTGCAATTGAAACAGAACCGTGATGTCTTGCAAAAGTAACATTTAAAGGACAATGAAGAATCACACTTAATGGGAGAGGAACTACCAATGTAACTATTTGAATGACAAAAATGTATGTCAAGCCTCGTTAAATTACCTCCTTTGTCTTTGTATAGGACTAATGTTTCATTTGAATGTTTTATCTTGTCTGTGAAAAATTGTATCTATGAATTCTGAGAGCAGATCCAAAGTGCAGGGGCCACTGCATACAAAAGTCACAGTTCTTTCCCCTGCAGCCATCCGATATCAAAATACAGCCAAAGAACCCAACAACCAACCACTGGTCATACAAGCTGGGGTGGAGGGACTGTAAACATTAGCAATATCACTGCAGAAAATAGTGATTTTAAAGCTAGTATTACTTAATTTGGGAAAAAAATGTTAAAACAGTTCACTCCCTTATGGTCTTGCTCAGTTTTAATGAAAAATAAATTCAGCAGACAGTAGGAAAGATCTGCTACATGGCCTAAATGGAAGCCTGTCTTCTTGACCAGTGGTGAAAACACATTTCTGCAACAGGAGAAAAACAGTTCATTCTTAAAGTCTAATTCAGAGCAGATGTTGCAGCTGATGCTGCTCTATTTGCACTGAGATCTCCATCCTCACTTAATGCTGATGGGTATTCCTACAGTCTTTTCTATGTATATATGTACAGTCTCATTATACTTATTCTGTGTGGTAAGACAGGTGAAGAATGTTAACATTATCCTTTAGGATCATTGGGCAGGGACTGAAATGGATTAGCAAATTATGTGTTTCTGCTAGGAGACAAGCAGTGAATCACCAACAAATTGTTGCCTTCTGCTAAATCAGCAGAAACATGAGTGTCCCATTGTTAATTGTTTATGAGCTCCTTTTGATAGTTTCCTGTAACAGTTAGCTCAAAATCTACCAATATTGTTCCAAAGCATAAAATCCTTATTCTCTGCTGCTTAGTAGTGATATACATCTGGATAATGTGTGTGTAAAGTGTTATCAGTCTGTTGTGGGAGAGCTTTACACCCACTTTTTTGCTGGTGACTAAACATGCTAAGAGGCAAGCATGGAACCAAGCCTTTAAAAAACGTTTAATAAGCAGATTAGGCAGATTTGTCAGAGAAATCTGAGCTGCAGTGCTGCTGTTAGTGCTGGAAATCATGATGTATTGCTAAAAAAGCAAGTGTTAATTGGACAATTAAAATCCCCATTTACGATATGCAGAAAAGCCTGGGGGTTCTACTTTAATGTAAAGCTGTGTGTTTCAAGTGAAACCATGTCTGCCTTGAAACGACGTGTGGAAATTTACTTATATATGGTTTGTAAATATCTGTACATTTATGGATTTCTCTAATTTCTAGCTGGGTGACACTGCAGTGCAGTTTCCCTTCCTTTCTGAGGAGTATGCTGGCCTGTCAGAAATGTTGAAAGTGGATGATGCTTCAGTCATCCCGTGGTGTGAGAACACTCGTTCTACCCAGACCAAATCATCCTGCCCTGAGCTGCCCTTTTCACACTGTGATTACCAGGAGGTTAGCCCAACTGAATTAGAGTTATAAAATCTCCAAAGCTATTGAAATGACCTTAGTAACCTCAAAGAGAAGATGATCTTAAGTGGATCATCTAAGTGGAGCAAGAGTGATTTTATGGCTTTTAATGAAGCAAAATCATACTGCTCAGAGTGACTCACTAACACCAATTTTCAATTGTTACTCCATGGATACAGTTTTTATGTCATTATTTTGCTGTATCATAAGGCACACAATGCAGTGTCATATAAACATACTTAACAGGCTGCACAATGTTTGTTGAAAAAGAGCTGTGCACTAAAGGGAGTAAAAAGAAAGATACTACAACACTATGATTGATACTATAATATTGATTAATATTATATATTATTAAGATCAAAGACAGAAAATCAAAAATAAAGATGAGAAATACCTGATATATTACCTGATATTGTCTTTCTCTTCCAGTGACTACAGAATTACTCACTGCTGCCAGGAAAACAGGAGCACTTTATTTAAGAATTTGGGATGATGCAAAGAGGAAACAATTTAGCTCATTTTCACTGATCACTTGTTAAAATACCCATGCAACTTGCAAAGATGGTAGAGTTGTTTTTTTTAAATGCCATGTTCTGGGAAATGTAAAGGAACCTTGTCTATGGAATCAGTCTGAGCTACAAGAAGTACAGCAGAATCTATGAACTAGGAGGGAGAACTGAACAGGGAGAATAAGGTCTGGAAGGAACTAGTATTCCTGAAAATTATGTGAACAGTTCTACCAAATATCAAATAGTGCATCTAAGATTTTAGTGATGGTACAAAATGATCCAATGAAGAGGGGGGAAATAGTTTTGAAACAATGAATGATTTGTGTATTGTTGGACCCAACAAGAGTCATTAGGTTTTAAGTAAGATTAAATTAAAATATTGTACACAATAGGGAAACTCATTAAAAAATCAACTCATTAAAAAGTCAACTGTACAAAAGATTGTGAAACAGATATTCAACCAAGATCAAAAATTTGCCACCAAAAATGAGGGGACAACTGGCCATTTCCATTTGCATCTGTTCCTTGCTTGCTACAGAATCTGACTAGAAACTAGCTCTCACAGACTTTAGGTCCAGTTCTGTATAGCAAACTGTATCTGTCTTTAAAATAACAAGACAAACCCCCAAATTCAGCATAATATAGTCTATAAATTTTGATTTAGATGCAATTCAGCATGTGTTCTTATTTTGTTCAGTGAACAGTCACAAACAGATGCTGTTTTCTAGAGGAGAGGAATTTTATTAGTGCTATGGCATGAAATACTAGGTACCTAAACTAAATATTTATGTAATATAGTTTCCTCACAGAGCTTCAGAAAACATTTTTCTTTTTAATTATAGAAGTAACTGAACCATAGCAAATAAAAGTTTTCTGCTCTAGCAAGAATGCCGTAAGTACTGTTAATGTCTTGATTTATTCCTGGTGTGTGATACAAGACTCCAATTCAGGAATTCTGCTACTCCTTAATAATAACTATTGTTTGTCAATAAATTTATTTGTTTCTGTTTTTCAATTGTGTTAATGAGTATTTTCCTTCATATTAGTGAAAAGGACAATTGAACGTCTGTTATTTACTATATATCATTTCCCAGATACCTTATCTACAACAGTTAAGTGCTTGTTGTGACTGGAATGTAATCTCAGTGGTTTTGGTTCTGTTACCTCCATGGAGCTTTCACTTCTTAATGGCTACAGAGACTAATCTTGAGTTAAGAGCCAAACATTTTTTCCACTGCAACAGTGCAATGATGTTTAGATTTGTGGCTTTTAATGTCAAAAGGAAATTATAGCTCATGCATGCCTTTCCAGGCAGAATAGCTCATGTAGAGGGCATTAGAATGAGTTAAAGGAAGTCTGGAATAAACTCATCATAATTATAAAGAAAAACAAATTATTTAACCTGTGTAATTATCCTATATTAAAGGAATTAATAATTAACTGTGGAATCGAGGGGCCTGTGTTTATGCTGGCCTGTGAAATAATGGTGAGAAGAAGTAGCCTTGTTACAGATTTATGCTATGAGTACGCAGGGAACATCTGCATCTCAGTTATCTGCACTGGCATGTGCACAGGGTTATTTGTGCTTATGCATGGTATGTACTGCTTGTCCTTCTGACTCTCTCACCCCATGAGGCAGCAGAAACAATACTCTGTCACTTACACAACACTACAGACATCACAGAAGCCGTGAGGCAAAACCCAAGTGTATATGTCTGAAAACTATGGCCCTGTCTTTTGTTAACAATCCTGAATAAAAAATGTATTATTGAACCACTTAGCACAAAATTTTTGACTCAAAAAAGATAAATTAAGTTCTTCACCCAGAGGGTAAAGACAGAGGGACACTGGAATAGGCTTTCCAGGGAAGCACCAGCCTGATGAGATCAAGCAGTGTTTGGACAATGCTCTCAGGCACAGAGTGTGACTCTTGGGGTGTTCTGTGCAGGACCAGGAGCTGGACTTGGATGATCCTTCCAACCCAGCATACTCTGTGATTCTAATAATTTGTTCACAGTGAATTGTTTGCCTGGTAACAACTGTAGTCCTGCACTTGTGTTGTCATAATCACAATTCAAATAAGATGTTTCCACTATGATTAGCTTAAGTTTTGGTTTTAAGTGCTGGATGATGTTTTGTGTCTTGTGTGAATATCCAAATCTTGGGCTTTATTTTATGATACAGTTGAAGAAGTATATTAGAAAGGCAGACAGAAGGTAAAAATTAAGATATTGTTTCACAATATTGTGGTACACAGGTTCAATATTTATAATTGGAAGACCTTGAAAGTGTTCCTTTTCTCTTTGTTTCCTTTTCCCCCGCCTTTTATTCATGTAGCTTCTTCAGGCTACTACATCAACACCTCACATAAGATTTATGAGAAAAATACATTTCACCTGCTGGCATAAACGTTACCCATTTGGAGAATGGTCAATCCAACTGAGTTTTGCACTGATTACCAAATTATTTTATCACTAATTTATAAGCATTTTCAGTAATGTAAATATTTCCCCATGGAAGAATATCATTTTTATTTTCTCTACAGACAAAAGAATTAGTTACTTCTCTAGAATGTGCCAAAAACTTTGACCTTTGGTAGCTAGTATCTGATTAATACCTATAATGCATCCCAGCAGAAATTTCATGTTGTTCTCAGTGTCTGTGCTGTCTACCTTCATCCTTCCTCCACCTACAATTAGTTGTCTCAGCAACCAAGGAAAAAATATTCTTTATCTCTTCAGAAAAAATGCAAGTCTGCTTTATCACTGAAATTCAATTTTTAAAAAAATAATGCCTTCTCAAGCAAGTTGTTTTTTTTTTGAAGTAGAAAAATCTCTTAATAATTATTTGCATTACTCAAGTTTCAGAGTAGTGCTATGGCTACTAAAATTTCTGCCAGACAACTACATGTTGCTTTAGAAACAGAGGTATTTTATATCACAGATCTGAACTTCACTGCAAAAACTGTCATGGTAGGGACAGGGCATGAAATTTTTCTGGTTTTATAAGTTTACTGGAAAATTATACAGTGGATTGCTGGATATTTATAAGAAGGAAGGATTTCCCAGTCTTTGTTCCAGGAGTTATTTAAGTCCTCAGATATGAACTCATTCAGAAAAAATCAGGAACATGGAATATCCAGAATCTTACTTCAAAAGATTTTGAAAAACTGTGAAGAGCTGATTTTCTCCAACTATATGCAACAGCATTGATTTTTGAGACTGACATATGATTAATATAAATTATTAACAAAATTATAATCATCTACCTATTGATTCCTTTTCATTGGCTAAAAACTGATGGTATTTCAGTTGCAAGAATGCAAGCTGAAGAAGGAACCATAAAATTCTCCATTTATCCATAGAAGTGAGAGATGGATATATAAATTATAGCCATGTAGTACATGGAAATAGTTATGTAATGACATAACCTATTACAAGACTGAGAAAACCAGGAAATTCTATTTTGGGGATGCTATTTAATGGGCTCTTTTAATTTCAACCAACATTATTTAGAAACATAATATATTATTGCCCCCAAAAATGATCAAAGAGGAAAAAACCCCACCTTCAAAAAACTATTTCTTCTGGGTTTCTCCCCACAGCTTCCAGTGTATTTATCGAAGAGTACAGTAGAAAAAGATTAGAAGAACAATAAAAACTCAAAGGAGACAGGAACATGAACAGGAACAAGCAAACTATTTTCCCCAAAATAAAAGCCACAAGATCCATAGCTCCTCCTTAGTGTTAATAATCCTGCCCAGCCCCCAACAAATAATAAAAAGAGAAATTAAATTTTTGAGCTTTGCCCAGAAGGATGCTTCAGACAGTGATGGTTTCTTGTTCTTGGGTGAGAAGCGTAAATTTCCAGACTTTGGCACAGCCATGATTAGAGACTACACTTAGACATGAGCTCAGTAGCTGCAGAACAGAAGTTTTCGTAAAAGGAAAAGCTTTACTGTCTAAATTTTACTGTAACACTGTATCCCTGTGTAAATTCGTGCATACACGCTATATATAGAGCACAGAACATGTACCTAATGACAGACATGTAATTAACACTTATACTGTATTTTATGAGTTCAGGATAAACAGTAATTGAAGAAAATGCAGTATATTATTGAACTCCAGGGTGATCATGACAAGCATATAACTACATGATCTTAGATATAATTACTCTCACTTAAACTCTGCTAATCTGCAATAAAACCTTCTTTTAAATTCTGTGCAGAATTTGGTCTACTAATTTTCTTTCCAGGACACATTTGGGACCTAAACTGGCATAGATTTTGCGTTGACTCAATTTCAGTGACCACAGGGTGTTGATTTATGACATGTGATAGGAGATGCAGTCTTTCTAATTTTACACCATTCGGAATAACACGTTTGCAAGGCTGATATTTGGATGAAAATTCTGACATGCTGTAAGAAATAGCAGTGCCAGGAAGAAAGGATAGTATCTGCCTCATTTCATTCCTACTGGCATTATCTTATTCTGTGCTTCCAAGAGAAAAAATAGTGTGGTAGTACATTCTGCTATGAAAAAAACAAAGCAACACCTGGGAGTTCCCTTCATGTTACTGAATAGTGAATGTTCAGAACACTTGTTATTATTAGAGACAGCAAACATTGTTTGTTTCACATAGATTATTACTTTGAGTGTGTGCATACAAACTTACCTATGCATCCTCTAATATTTAATTTAGGTGATTAAAATTTATGAAATTAAAGTGTTAAAATTCTTATAACAGTGTCAATGTGCATTCAGCTCAGAATCCTGCTGTGATACCTCAGAAGCACTGTCACACTGGTGCTGCTGTACTGCCTCTGCATCACACCAAGAAACCTGTTCTTTTTGTGAAAATTGCTAAGGGCATATTATGGATCTTCACACTGCTGCTGCCTTGATAAACTAGGCTTGCAGGAGCAAGAAGCCCTTACTATGCAAAGGCAACATGAACTAAATAAAGTATCTGTCATAGCGACAATCACAAACGTGCTTAGAACATGGGCAGATTTCAAGTGAGATTGTAAGAAGAACATAATAAGAACAGGGCCACAAAGGGTCTACATTAAGCAGCAGGTCATATTAGGTGGGAGAACTGGACCAAAAATCTGAAGGGCTGCTTCTAGATCGGGTGAAAAAGAAGTAGACGTACTACCTTCTCGTCATAAGACAACTAGATGGCTGACAAAACACAAACAAGAGCTGCAAGGAAATGACAATTTTCTGGTGAAAACTTTTTGTTAATCTTCAGAGGTTGTGTTGGAACCTTTAAATTTACATATCGGTGCAGTATTGTTTTGGCAATAGTCGAAACTGTTATTTTCTGCATTTTCTCTATAGAAGGCACAGTTGCCGGTGATAAAAATCTTCACACTTGTGGAAAACAGTGGACATAATAGGATGTAACATAGATTGAAAATGAGCAAGTAACAGTGGGGAACACCAAGTTAATTGCTATGGGCATCTTGAACCTTAGGACTGGCAGTCCTGGAGCAGGGAGCCCTGTTCTTCCACACCCACAGAAAACATGCAATTCTGAATTCCACCTGTAAATATCAGCCATGAAGGATGTTTATTCTTTTGCTTTTCCTAGTAGTTCATCTAAGAAACAGTTCTGTGAACTTTACATAACTTCCTGTTATGATAGAAACAATCATGTTATTTCCATTTTTAACCATAATTTTCCATTATTTTAACCAATCAATTGTTTTTAATTATTCAATGCAATTAAGCATACCTGCTGATTAAAACCTCACATCAGCTAAAATGCTGGAGCCATATTTATTATATATTTTGCACATGTGTCTGTATAATATTCTATGTGTACTGCACATATGAATATTAGTCCTTGATGAATAATTTAACAAGAAGCTGTACTTCTGTCTACATTAGGCCTTTACCACCCTGTTCAGAAAGTTTCTGGAAGAATCTTTTACCTATACTACTTTTTAACTTTTCTTCCTAAGCAAATTATCAAATGTTGCCAGCTGTGGTGCACATATCTCTGTTACTGCATAATATCTTTTGAACTAAGTGGAAAATTACAACAATTTAACAGAAGGTTAACACATGCTCCTAGCCATTTCATTAGAACAGATGCATAGGTAAAGGAGATAGCAGATAACACTCTCTGGTGTCTGAACAATTGCAGTGTATGTTTCACTCATATTAGAGATCAACAAATCTGTGTGTTAGAGAAATATTACTTCCCTAGCATGGAGAAGCTTCAGATGAAATTTTCATCTTTGTAAACACCAAGGAGTCTAACTGTGAGCTCAAAATCTGTAAGAAACAAGGTATGATCAGTTCCACAGCTCTTGGAACTACTTCCATGATGTCATAATGTGCTAAAAACAGTACAAAATGTTTCAGGCACTGATGTTATAGTGGACTATTTATAATTTTTTTCTTTCTTTTCTCTGTAATGTCTCTTTGCTTTACATGCAGCAAATAAAAAAGGCATCTGATGTGATACTCATCTTCAAAGCCTTATGGAAAGTACCCTGGATGTTCTACGACCCAGACTTTAGACCATGTGAACTGAGATTTGCAACTACATGAAATACATTCACCAATAGTTGTGCTGGAACTGACTTGTGTGCTAATCAGGAGAAAGTGATAGCATAGTAGGATAAAAGATAATTGTCCAGTGCATTTTAATGAAACCCAGTTTTTTAAACTTATCCAAATTCAGGACTTTTCTTCATAATTGGGGCCTATTTCAAGAAATATCTCTCAATCTAAATAATTTGGAGAAGAGATCTTTAAGAGGTTTGAATTAAATGTGAACAATGTAAAAAAAAGTCTTTATCATTCTTAGAAAAAAATATTTTCAGTCAGTAGTAAGCTTGAGAGGTAAAAATCACTTGAAGTCACAGTAGTAACAGAAACCAGGAAATTACAGAGGAAATGCTTAAGCTGTCATAACTTTGGAGTTAATCTTCAGAACCTCTATATTAAACATTCCTACCTTACTTGCTTTAGAGGCCTTATGGGTCATGACTGCTCTTGCAGTTTCCAATCTGTCAGAAGAACAGGTTTTCCACTGCTGGAAGCAGTGATAAAATCTCAAGGAGCTGCACTTTTTCATGATGTCCTTAAACAGCATAAAGCTACAGATTTTGGGCATGGCTTCTCTAGAAATGCTTTCCATGTATTTTGTTATGCTAGCCACACAGTTGCTTTACCAAAATAATTGTGATTTCATGACGTTTACCAGTTCGGGTCCTCCAGAAGCGTTCTGCAGTTACACATCCCTCACACATTTCACTCTGTCAATGATCAAGTGTTAATTTTACACTTTTCTAAGACACCTTGTTGTCCTCCCCACCTGACCATTTCACCTCGCATTACCAGAGGCTCTCTATCATATACTTGTTTCAGACTGCTGCTGCTGTTAGAAGTCCGACGGCTCTCTGGCTTGCCAGACTTCTTTCTGGAGGCCAAGCACCCTCCCTGATGGACTTAGGTGCCCTTGTAAGGTATGATCTGCACGAATGCTCATGAAGGATGAGCTGTTCCGTGGCAACCTTTCGCTTCACCCTATGGAAAACGCATGGTAGCTATCCTTCAAGGAAATGGTATTTGAAAGCCTTATATTCACCTTGGGTTAAACTCACTCACACGATGGTTCAAGTACAACACCCGGCGAAGCCATGTTGTACCTTCAAACTCTCCTCCCCGATACTACAGGCGGCTGGCAAAAAAACTGGCGCAGAGCCGTTTAATTCTCCCTCCCCTGAGGTATCTCTCGATGCAGCACATCACACCTAACTCCTGCGGGACAGCCGTGCCAGGCACGCACGGCGCCGGCGCCCTTCCCGGTGATCCCGGAGGAGCTGAGGCAGCCCCAGGCTCGGGCCGTGCGAGGTGAACCCCGGCCCCGGCGCCGC
>VZTN01020293.1:64866-82653 GCA_013400515.1 Erpornis zantholeuca | reverse complement strand
TTTTTTTTTTTTTTTTTTTTTTTTTTCTGCCCCAGCTGACACAGAAAGCAAAGGTTTCTCCTGTGCCATGCTGAGTCTGCTGGGATTTGACTTTGTACCACACTGGCTCCACTCCTGCACTGCTCCACCCGGCACCGCTGGGCTCAGCTGCCTACATAGGCAGTGTGCCTCGTTTATTGTAGCCTTGGAATTTTGTAGCAGGTCCTTCAGAAAAGTGTGTGAGCAAAAGAAAAAACACTAGTCTAGCATTTAGTAGTTGCAAGAGGATGATAGCTGCACAGGTTAATCCAGGAAACTCAAATGCCGTCGTTGTTGCCTGAATTTCAGTAGGGTAAGATTGTGAATTCATGATTCATATCCTGAAATGTTTTTCAGTAGGTCTTTACATGATGGTCTGACTGCCTGATCAGATATGTCAGCCATTATTTAGTCTTTAATCACTTCTAATGTGTCTCATGTAATGAATTATGCATTTTAAACAACTTTTGATACTGGTATGTCTGTGGAAGAAGAAGAATCAGTGGAGAACTGATCTCCATTTTGATCTGACCAGAGTTCTTGTAGAAATATCCTGTAAATTTTCTTTGATGTGAGAAGGTTCCTGCAATCCTTTAGAAGAAACATTGGATTTCTAGGTAGTTTCAGAGTATTGCAATGTTATGCCTCCAAGTCCATTTCTGGAATCTGTCAGTAGTATCTTCTACAAGAAGAGTACTGTGTTTGTTCTGTACCCTATCATCTGGTTAAGTTGCTTTGCTTCAGAGTTTTGAGATCTGAGTCCAAAACTTTGTTTAATCCCTCTGACTTTTCCTTGGTCTTATCAAAGCCACTGAAATCCCTGTCTTCCAGTATTGGGTTTGATGGCTCTTCTTGATTTTAAGTGTGGCACAGCTTCAACCTAAGCCTGTGGTAGGACTTCCTATTGTTTGTAGTTATTAGTTTAAGAATTCATTCAAATTGATAGAAGATTGTTTTGTTTTTTTGAAGAGGGCTCTTAAATTTTGAATTTCTTTCTTTCTTACTTGTTTTTTTCTTTTTAATTTTTCTCTCGATCTAACAAAGGACAAGGTCAAGGTTTTGTTCTTTTTTTCTCTCTCAGAATAAGAAAACAAGTGTTTTAAAAATGTTCCATAAATTTTACTAAGTAGGTGAGAAGTTATCGTGAGAATTTCAGTAAAATGTATTCAGAATACTGTTTGTCTTGATGCATCATTAGTCTACATTTTCTTTCTCGTTTTCCTTTGCATGCTTCACCCCTGGAAAGCTTCATCTCGTTGAACTGAAAGATTCCAAAATCTTCAATTTCAACTGACAAGAATTTGTCTAAAAAGGGAGAGGGATAGAGTGTAGGAGGGAGGGATGTCAGAACTTACAGGTGAGCTTTGTTATCCTTTTGAGAGGCATAGTTTGTTGCCTGGCTTTCCTTAAAAAAAAAAAAAAGAGGCAAATGCATTTGCATAGAAAGTGTAATTTAAGTTTAGATGCAAGAAGTAACACTTTCCTTTTCCATCAGGAGTGGGAGGTGAAAAATGAGTAATTAGATTTCCATCTTCCTAAAGGTGAATGGAGGTATCTTTTTCTAGGTGAGATGTGTTGCTCAGTTCAGCAAAAAACTGTATACCTGGAGTTTAAAATACTGAGATATGTACACTTGTTTATTGACTTCAAGCAACTGAAAGCATATTTGATTTCTTTTTTTCTCCCCTCTGATCTTGGAATTCTCATACCTCTTTTAATCTACTGAAAATTAAACGGATGTGGTTTAAGGGTATATCAAGCTACAACATTGACATATTTTGTCGAAAATGTTACAAGCATGCTTTATTGTGATTATGTCAGAAGTAATGTATCGCTGTTTCTTATTCTGAAATCTCCAGTTGGATTCTATCTTATAATTTTTATGTCAGCTGCAATTGCAGCTGAATTTTCTGAATTTCTTCTTTCCTTATACTAGAAATCTGTTACTGAGGCAGAATTAGATACTTTCTATTTTATGCCCATTTTTTATTCTGCTTTCTGTTCTACAGTTTATTTTTCCCTTGACAAGCTGTAAAGATAAAAGAACATCAGTGACAATATTCTTCCCTTCAAAACCAGTTTGTTTTGGGGGGTTGTCCCTCAGACTTGGTAAATCAGCTCATTGCAAACATCCTGTGCCTGACTTAAGGAATTGTTTACTATGGTCCTCTGCACAGAGGTGCCTTCCGCTGACTCTGGGGAAACCTCTAGGTGAGAGTTACTATATCAGTTTCCTGAGGCTGTAATCCTGTAAAGTAATCCAATTAATACAGTGTATAAGAAGTGCTCAACCTTCCGAACTTGAAGGGGGACGTTTGTTTCTTATGCATGGCATTTGCTTTTCTGTTTGCACAAGAAGGCCTTGCTGCACTTTTTGATTTACTATCAAAATAAACTAACATGTGTCAGAACACACACTCAGTGAGGGAACGAGGTTGACTGGGTGGTGAACTGTGTGGGATTATCAGTGCTAACTAAATGACTTCTTTATGTACCTCTGTGACTTCTGTTGATGAGTGAGGTTTTTCATGATGATTTATGTCTGTTACAGAATTACAGTTTGACAATTGGAACCACATCTAGAGCTTGGGAAGCACACTTTGTTGTAGTAAGTTCCTACTCAAAAGTTATACTTCGCTCTTAGGGGTTGTACCCTAGTAATTTGTTTTATTGGGAGGGGCAGGGAAACAAGGAGTTCTGCAAGTGAAATGGGTTTGTAACCTTACTGTATACCTTTAAACAGAGTAATCAGCTGAAGAAAATAATTATATTCCTTTCAAAATTTCTAGCTGGATCTCATTTTCCTTGCCTAAGGAATAAATGATTTAAATGAAAGAAATACATAAAGCAGGCAGCCTAGTATAACAGGTTGTTAAAGGTTATTCTATTAACAAAAGTCTAGGAGAAAATACTTATGGTACAAACATATTTTTTGGCCAGAAGCCTAAAAACAAATCCTATATTACAAAGGCTGCTTCAAATATAAACCTTTCTTATTTATTGCTTAAATGATATTGCAATCTGAATGTAAATTAATTGATTTTAGTATATTGTGTAACAGGATAATCTACTCTTTATACATTAAATATTCCATGAAATGATTTGTTGGTCCATGACTGCAAGATCTGTATCATGTATATTTTTTATAAGTCTGGTTCTGTTCTCACTGGTGTTAATGGCAAGCCTTGTCTAGATTTTAACCAGAGCTGAATCATGCACTAATTGCGCTGTGTGCTGTTGTATATAATGGCCTAAATGTGTTGAATTCATGTCCTTGTCTGCCATTTTAACACAATTAAATATTTATCTTGTTTAGGTGCCAGAAGTGTGTGACCTGGCTTTTGCACAATTAGTTTAAAATTGTGTGCACATTGCTAACAGTGTGTCAAAATATTTACATCTAGTGGTAAATTGTTCCGACTTTTCTACTCAGACATATAATCTTGTCCAGTTCAGCAAAGGTAATAATCCCTCATATGCTCCTCTTTTCTGAGAAAAAAGTTAGATTTTTTTTTTCTACAAATCTCCCTGATGTCTTTGTTAAGAAGCAAAATATTCTTGCAGAGTTGCATTTGTGTGTTTTTGTTAACAGTGTACTTTTGCTGTGTCTAGCATAAATTTTTTTATGTCTGCCATGGAACCCAAACTCAACTCTAATTTGGATTTGAGATTATGTATACTGTTTAATTTTCTCAGGAAGTTATCTATGCTGTGGGGTAGTACTGCT
Organism: Erpornis zantholeuca; assembly: GCA_013400515.1. NCBI lineage: Eukaryota > Metazoa > Chordata > Aves > Passeriformes > Timaliidae > Erpornis > Erpornis zantholeuca. Next base: position 78,908 of record VZTN01020293.1, on the reverse strand, counting down.
TTTTAGGTGCTAGGTACATGCAAAATGCTTCTTTTTCCTATTTTTTTTTTTTTTTACTCTTTCAGTGTCATATTTTTACTAATACCTTTTAAAAAGATATCTTTTTACTTGGTCTGTATTACAAGTTTGGGAGATCTATTTGTCTTGAAGCATTTATCACTCCAGTTTTGTTTAGTTACTGAAGAAAGTATCAATTATACTTTGAGGTGAGAAAATATCTTGTCAAAAAGCTTCTGAAACATCACCAGTGCACCTGTGATTTTTATTTGGTCTGCAAGTCTTGTCTTACTAAAGCCCATTTTGGGAAAATCAGCACTTGGTGGAACTGAGGTCTTTCTGTACAACATTGCTTTTTCAGCCTTTATGTATTAACTATGGCAGTGGTGAAATAGCTAAAATTATGTGCACTCATTCATTGTAGAGAGCAGGTAAACATTAAAATGCATCTGCTAGTTTTCTGAACTCATAGAAGTAATTTACTTTGCCCTTGGATTGGAGCAGAATATATAATGAAAAATTAGATAGGCACAGGAATATGCCTTCTGCTCACATTTATCTAATATGTCTAGTCCAGCACTTGAGCTCGAGTCTTCCAGTAAAACTGAAAGGGTTAAATGGAAAGATCTTCAACCAGTTTTCTTGATTACACCTGGTTTATGTGGCAGTATCTGGTAATAGACCTTTTCAAAGCTTCTTTCCTGCTGAAATAGTCTGTGAGTTTCCCCATATTTACTGGATTTTCCATTCACATAACCAAACCTTCTGTGAACCCTTGCATATGTTTTATTCTGCAGTTTCCAACTGTCTTGTTCAGAAACTTCTATTAGAAACTAATTACTACAAATGATGGCATGGTCTCATGACTATGTTTACTTAAAATGCTGTAGAGCAGGTTGGTTTGGTTTTTTACTTTTTTCTAGTTAAACATGAGAATTAATTTTATAAGAGTTAAGAAAATAATGATACTTGTATGAAAATGTCTTGTTTTCGCTTCTGGTTTCCTTGATGCTGTTTGATTTGCATATGGGGTTTTTGGAATCTTTTTTATGTCTAAAGTAACCCATATCTGAAATTGAAACATTTCTTTCCAAAACATATAACTCTTTTGCTGTGAAGAGCTGGAGTGGTGAGCCCAAAATGGTAGTATTTTGTCTTGAAGAAGATGATCTTGAGAAAAAATTGAAGGATGTATAAACAACCTTTTGCTCTTTTGAAACTGACCTACATTCTTTTCTTCTCCTCATCCAACTCTTGCTGAAATAAAGGTTAATATATTTCTTGATTTAAATTTAGCATTTTTCTAAAGTGTAATATATTTTCGTAATAAAGATTTTATACTCTAAAGAGATAAGAGCATTGTATCTTAAACTCATAGTTTTTTTATAATTTAACACATACAGGTTTGGGGTTTTTTTTCCTTGAGGTGGAAAGCAAGTTCTAATCTGTAATTTGTATTTCTCAGTAGGGAGGTACACTATCATAAATGCATACATTTTTAAGACTGGACACATTTTGCTGAAAACTGTGCCAAAGTTTGTGTCAGAGAATAAAGAATTTGGGTGAACTTGGATACTACAGGTCTGGAAGCTAGCCCAAAATACCATTTTTCTACACCTTATGAGGTGAGGGACATCTTGTTACAAAAGAGACTTCCATCACTCTTACCCAATCCTGCAGGAAGGAAAACAGATCAGAAGTAGACTACACAGATTTGGTGCTGACTCCCAGGAGGAATTTATCCCCCATTTGCTTTTAGTTGCAGTAGTGTCAAACTTCTCAGCACAAAGAGAGAAGGCTTGTCAGGAATGGATTGTGCTTCTCCCATCAAACCCCCTGGTCTATGGAAGGCACTTCTCTCACTTTGCCTGATTTTTTTTTGTCAGGTTCAGCTGGAAACAGGAACCTTTTACTTCAACTCTAACAGAAGTTCCTGAGTTCACAACTCCTGGTGGCCAAGGATTTTTTTTTTCCCCTGGATGTGTAAGAGAATTCAAATGAGAAAGTGAGGCATGTTAGAATTCATTAAGTTTTCGTTGTGTAACTTTGGTTACGTCAATAGAGTTCTTTTAATATCTGATCTAGGGATGATAGCTCCTGCTCTTAGCTGGTGTGTGCCTGTTATATTTTCAGATTCATCATTTGTGCCAAGGATTGGATTTTTACATGCTGTATGTTGAAATATTTTTTAACAAGTAGTTGAGGCAAAGAGCATACAAAAGCCAGAGCATTGTAATGAGCCTAGTGTTGAAGGATGTTAATAATAGTAAAGGCACTCTTTCTAGCTGAAGTTAGCACAGAGTCCATCATGAGCTTTGGAAATGCAGAGATGTGTCAATTCAAAATATTGTAATTGATACAACACAATGTGGTGCTCATGAACTGACTCTGGATGTTGACAGAAGGTGCTGTTAAGAGATTTGGAGATGATCCAGGGGACAAACAGAGTATTATTAGAGATTAGCTGACAGAGGTATCATTCCCACCTGTTTAGTCAACATGACATCTGTGAAACTGTGGTACAGAAGAGTGCAGTGTGCAACTCTTCTCTCCAGTATTGTTTTAAACTTAAGACTTTTCTTATGTAGAAGTACTATTTTTAGATTCTGGCTTTGTTGTTTGTTGGGGTTTGGAGTTCCTTTTGTTTGTTTGTTTTAGCAGCATGTTGTGTTATTAAGATTGCTTCAGGGAGCTATTAAACCACTGAGCTTCCTGAAAAGTTTTATTTATTTTTTCTTTTTCTATGTTTTTCCTTTTTTTTTTTTCCATTTTCTTTATTTTTTACTTTTATTTTATTTTTTTTTTCATTCTGCAGACTTTGGGCATTAGAAATCTTGTTGCAATGTTCTGATACATTTCAGTGCATTAGTTGCACAGGTCATCTGGCAAACTGGGTTAAACAGAAGGAGATGAATCGAGCAAGTTTTTAGTTTTGGAGGTTGCAAGATAAAGACTGAAAAGGTTTTTTTTTTTGAAGATAACTGTAAATCATGAGCAATATAATGATTTATGACTGTTCATAACTATCTTACTTAAATATGGATTGCTTTTTAAACAACAAATACTGTGGTAATAATTTTTCTCTTGGTTTTGGCTTTTTCTTTAGATCAGGGAGGGAAATCTGATTGGAGGGCTTGAAAGAGAGTGGAGTCCAGGAAACTGAGAAATTAAGTACCACTTTGTTTAGCTAGAGGTTGTAAAGATCATCTGTGGAGCAAGTGCTATGGATTCAGGCCATTTGTTGCATGAGGAATTTGGAATCTTTGAAATAAATTTAATAATTTAGTCTTCATTTAACTCTTGCCACTCTATCCTACTACCTGGCGAAGAATCTCTGTAGAAAGTGCCTCTCTGAGTATCGGTGTTCCTGAGTGAAGATGATGAGGACAAAATATATTTTTAGTACTGGAGAGAGTGTGTGGTCTGACAGCACTTTGGCTAAGGCAGTGTGGCTTTTGATTTTTGAAAGTTCATTCTCTGAAGAAGCAGCTTAAGTACCATGTTGTTGGAAAGCAGAACCATCCTCAGAACCCTCTTCAGGTTCAGAAAGCTTCAGCTAAACTAAGACATAAAATCATTATTTTCTCTATCTCTGCTTCTAATACTGTATTTGTTAAAATGTGTATCACTGTGGGAATTCAAGCCCAGATTTCCATCCATAATTTCAAGATGAAGTCACATTCCACTCCCTATAAATTGTCTGGAGACTAATTGATCAAAACTATCAAAGTAATTATAACCATCATTGTTTTCCTGCTGATTTTTGGCTGTTTCTAGGCACTGAGCAGGTGTTCGAATTGAACTGGGGTTGTCTTGGAGATTAGTGCTGTCTGAATAGTCAAAATTATTAGTGATGCAACACTTGACTTTTTTTTTTTTTTCACAGAATCACTGAGGTTGAAAGGGACCTCTCAAGATCATCTAGTCCATTTTGCATTTGAGTGAATTACAAGACCTTTTGACACATGGCTTTTCTTTATTTTCCAGAAACAACATGAGAAAGCAATAAAAAAGAGAGAGTATTTCTCATTAGAAAGCTACCTACATTTTTGTAAGAACAGTACCTAACTGCTATATATGTAACCTCAGAAGAGACTTTGGTATGAGAAGAAAAAGATTACATGAAAGAACATTAAGTTTGTATGGCAGAAAATACAAAATATGACTGTGAAATGATTTAATCACTATCAGAGAAATTAAAAGGCATGATTAAATCTGATGGACACAATGAACAGGGAGAATTATTATTTCTGCAAATCTCTAAATGAGAAGATAGAAAATTTAAAATGTTTAAATCAGCTTTGATTTGAGAGAAAGAAATGTTGGAGAGTCTTTTGGAGAGAAATATTTGGAGTCTTTAGATAGTTGCACAGATATATTGCATCAGTTTGCATTTGCAAAGCTGGATTTTTCCTCCACTGTTCGAATGGTGTAAGTCCAGCTCATGAATTATCCCAATCTGACTTTTAACCTGAAGTAGGGAAGTTTCATGTTTGGGTCTCTAGACCGAAGCAATTCTCCTGTCAGTGTTTCCTGGGTAAGGATGGGGTCCTTAAACTGTCAGACAAGCTGTAACAAATCTGGCTGTGTTTGGCACTGTTTCAGTGCTAGACATGATACTAAAACATGCACATCTTGATAAGATGTTTTAATGTTTCTTGCCTGGTGCTGCCTTGGTGACAGCAACCAAGTGGTAGTGATGTGATTTGCTAGAGCAGGTGACCTGCTCGTGGTTTAACCCAAAGCTGACTTTTGCTCGAAGTATGTTGGTAGTCACTTAAAATGCCACCAGTTGCTTGTGATTTCTCCACATTAATGTCTCTGCTCCATAATGGGAGCCGTTAAATAGTCATGTTAGAGATAGTTACATAGAAAAGACTTGCATTTTCTTTCTAGCAGTAAGTATTCAGTATTTAACAGACTGATACAAAGAAATTGTTGATGACTGGTGCTGGCACAAAACACTAATTTTGATTTGAAGTTTGTCTTGCCAAAAGAGCTCTGGCTTTGTTGGACTCTTGCCTGCTTCTGTGGGTGTGTATGTGTGTATGAGTATGGATGAAAGTACATGAATGTTTTTTCTGCACGTTTTCCTGTGTTTAGTGTCAATAGGAATCTTGAAATAATTTAAACCATTGTCAGAAGGCCCAGTCTATAGTGCAAGATCTGCCCTGAGTACAGATTGGTGCTTCTTGTCACCCATTAGTTTGATAAGAGAAAATATATACATATGGAAGAAAAGACTTCCATGTAGCATTGGTATTTTAATTGTGAAACACTTCTTGTATTTGTCTCTTACTTGTTTAACCTGTAAGTTTGAAGTAGCATATGGTGCCTTTAACCAGTAATGAAAGTATATCTGAAGAAAATTAATTTTGGGATAGAATTTGAGCACAGAGAACCAATTGCTGTGTTTTTCTTAAAGTACTGGGTCTAGGTAGGTCTAAGGAGAGAACAATAGACATCTTTGTCAGTGAGACAGAACCTGAGGAGCTACAATGTATATTCAGTTATCAGAGGGAAGACCACAGCAGTTGGATAAAAGAGGAAACAAGGGACAAAATTAATTACTGTTATTGATTGTATTTTGTGGTGCCTGGAGGGCTCAGCTGAGGCAAGGGTGCCACTGTGCTACTGCACAACTGCGCAGTGTGTCGCCGTTCCTGCCTGAAAGAGCAGAGGAATGCTGAGATGAGAGAAGGGACTGGGAAATGAGGTAGTGGGCCCAGGAACACAGAGGATATCTTGGGGTTCATTGCAAGCTCCTCTGGATCCATGGTGAATTCTAATATGGAGAATTGGAGGGCTTTGAAAATGAGGACACACAACAGAGACATGACATGGGAGGATACTGGAAGTCAGTGCAGAGATTCACGGCCTAATGGACAGAAGACTGAACAAAAAAAGGTGAATTTATTTGCAACTTATTCAGTGGTTATCAGGAACATGAAGACATCTTTGTACTAAATGTATAATACTGCTAATAATAGCATAGTTGGAAGAAAGATTCATTGCAGTTATTGAATTGGCGATTCTGAACTGTGGTTGCCTGATTGGTTTAAGTGCCTGGTCTTTAATGGTAATATTTAATTTAAAGTAGAATGCATCATGATTTCCGTGTTCATGGCATATCAGAATAAAAAGACTGGGAAGCAGTTCTTTTTGAGAATGTATTCTTAAAGGAAAAAATGAAAGGGGGGACGTGGCAATTATTTTGAAAAACTGCATAGCCAAATACTAACTTTAAAACATGCATCCTAGAGACCTGAAAGTGTTGAGCCCTTTTGTACTGAGTGGTGTGGGAACATACATGTTCTTACATAAAATAATATTTAAGGAGAATTTTTTTTGTTTTAAATGAGAAGAAATAGCAACAAATTTGTTCATTGAACTGTCCCATGTTTCAAGTGTTAATGGATAAGCTTGGTCTGCTCCATCCATGTACTGTAAAACCTGAAAGGAAGTTTGGCATCTGTATAAACTTTATGAATGTACATGCCATAAGTTACTTCTTTTGCTTTCACATATCCATTTGAAAAAGGAAGGTAGGCTAATAAGGGGGGAGGATTTTTTTTTGTCTGCTCTGATTAAAAAATTGGAATTTCCAGAAGTGACTAAAAAATTGTAATTAGAATTGAATAAATGTAGGAATTCTCAGAGAATGTTTCCAAGGGGATGGCTTTGGAGGTCATTCTTATGTTTGTTTCTTCTGTGCACCTACGAAATATGTTGTGTTTCACTGTTTTGTCATCCTGTGTTGTATATGTACCAATATTAATGGTGGTGAGTGCAGTTTTTAATTGTACTTAAAAGTTGGCTTATTCAAATATTATTTCCTTGCTACTGTATTATGTCAATACAAGATACCTTCTGGATGAGAAATCAAAGCACTGGAATTTGCTCTTGGACGTAGGATGACCATCCTTAGTCATGAAGACACATGCAGTGAGAAAGAAAGGTCCTTAATGCTAGCATAAATTAAACTTGTAATTTGTACTCTAAAATCCTGAATTGTAGTTAGTTCTTGTTTTCCCTCCCTGAACTTCAGTATATTATCATTATTGTAGAAAATTCTGGATGAAATATTTTGAGTGAGGGTAATTAATTCTTAAAATCTGGTAATTCTGTCTATTCTGTGAAAGCAGAAATAATTTGGTTTGATTTTTGGGCTTTTTTATTTGTTTGTTAGATATCGTGATTTGTTAATACAAGCAAAATAATGAAAGAACAATGAAGTAATAAGACCTTACAGGTTCTGGGTTTTGTCTTCTAGTAAAGCAGTGAATTTGTAGGTAAAAATTTGAGTAAGGAAAATGTTCAGTGTTAACACAATGGACTTTTTTAATTTGTGGAAACTACCTTTAGTAAGCTTGGCATAGCTCAAGATTTTCAGGGTTTTTTTCAGTACAGCTCAAGAATGGTCTTCTAGCCAGATCTTCTATCTTTATTTTCCTAGTCAAGTTACTACACAGATGTCTTCTCCAGGTATTACTAGGTTGTGAGAAGAACAAAAGATGATTTTATTGTTGCCAGTAAGTCCCAAAGAGAACCAAGGCTGGCATTTTCACTGGATTTAAATGACTCATCTGAGACTGGAATGCAAATTTGTACTAGTGAATAAAAAAGGCGAACAGAAGCAAAGATGTGCAACCTGTAATACATTGTTTCTAAAATGAACAGAAATACCATATGAAGATGGAGTCTGAAGATTTAAGCAAAACAGGGATGTCACTCAGCAGGCAGTACCAACTGTTTTCAGCTTATTTAGTATTCAAGAGCATAGTTGCAGATGACACAGTTAAAATGCCTTACATGAAATTGCCAAAGTATTTAGTTCATGTCAGGTGATGGAAAGATGCTATAAAAATAGTAATAAAAGCTGTATCCAGTTACCCTTACTGGTTTATATTTTTGTGGGTTCTTTCTTTCTTTCTTTTTTTTTTTAAAGATCCCTTCTGTAGTCTCGAAATACAAAAATGATGCCTTAAAAACATAATTAAAAGAAATTATGCAAAATTGCACTTTTAACTTGTGATTTAATGCCAGAAGTTTACTTTACTCAGGAAATGCAAATTCCAACCTAAAGCAAACATTGCTATCTGAAAAGAAATACTATTCTAAAACTCTTAACTCTTGCTAACATATTATGTTTTGGAAGTCTATGTATTGTCTATACATCAGTGCTCCCAGAGAAACAGGCTAGACTCCTTTTATCCTTAATAGCAGTGCTTTTGTGTGCTGTATTTATGTATTTACTACAGATTACATAACAACTTAAAAATAACTGGAGGAATAACTGAAGGTCAAGGGTTACATTTAGTTCAGTATTTTATCTCTAGTAGCGGTCAGTAACAGAAAGGGAAGAGATAAGAATATACTTTCCCTCTTTCAGTTGTGTGCTGTCAGCCTGTAGCAATTTGTTTCTTGAAGGAATTAGTCTCAGGCTTGGTGGCACTGAATTTGGTAGCAAATTGAGTTTCTCAGCTGCAGCGCATATTGAGTGGGGAAGCATTGCTTTGTGTTTGTTTTGAAGCTACTGTGTGCAAATTTTAATTGATAAACCCTAATTGTGGTACTAGAAGGGGCAGTGAATCATAACTGAAAATACTACTACATGCATTTGCAACTATTGTAAATTTTTTTGTAGGCTTATACAAAAGGTTCAGTACTTTTTAAATCTGTTGCTCAGTCAGACTCAGCTGTTGAAGAAACTATGGGGTTTGTTTTAGCAGTAACTGGGGTTTTTTGTGCTTTTTCTATAATCTCACATTCCCCATCCACTTTTTCCTTTCTGTAGTTCTTAATTTGTATGTTTGTGGAAGGATTTGCAATTGCAGATTATCTGACTTTTTACAGTCGTGGGTCCTAGCAGTTGCATCTGTGTGTAGCCTGCATTCTGGGGGTGTCCTGAGCCTTTCTAGCAGCAGCAGCCTGTTTGTCTCCATTTGTGGCTATTGGGAAAGGTGTCTGGGGAATTAGAAATATTGTCAAACATGCTTATGGCTTTCACCTGAAGGGAGATCATTGCTCCTTGCTTACTGTGTTCCCATTGCTGTGGTGAAATCTTTTTTCCTCGTGGATGCAGTGCTACACACTTTCATCTCTGCGTCCTGAAGTGGGGCTTGTGTGGCTGGGCTCAGTGTTGGAAAGCCCCCAGCAGCATGGCTGGGAGTGCACGGAGAGGGCCACAGTGGCTCATGCTGCTTGGGCAGAGAAATCCACTCTGCTGCAACAGGGTGAGGGGTGAGGATCAGAGTGCCTCAAGTGAAATGGTATGGACTAAGCACCAATATATTTCCATGGGGCTCTCGTTTCTGACTCTCTCATTTGCCCTTTCAAAATGTTGCTGCTGTCATGTATTTTGAGAGAGATGTGGTTGAGTTGCAGCTTAAGAAACCTGAAGTTGAGATGTGCAACTCTTTTTGGACAGCCTAAGCAGTTAACAGCAGCTGTGGTTGGATAGTCATGGGCAATGCTGTAGCCAGAGGGAAGATCAAGATGGGATCTTCCATGCTTGCACAGGCTGCCTGATTTGCAGTGCAGGAAAAGAGATCTGTCCCTTGTTATCCCCCTGGCATGCCTGTATTGTGAGGGCTGGCAGGATGAGAAGGGATTCAAACCCTGACCTTCATGCATGTGTAGGTGAGCAGAGCAAACAGGGAACAGGCGGTGGATTATGCAGTGCTGTGAGGGGACAGGCAGTCTGTAACATGTAGCCACAGCTAAATGCTTACCCTTCAGTCAGGGTGGAGGACAAACTTGCAGTCTAAATGCTTTATTGTTAATTTAAAAAGGCAAAATCAAATCTGTTACCCATCCTGTATAGTTTTACAGTAATTGTACATAGAAATTATGTCTTGTCTTTGAGTGCTGGAAAGTGCCAGTGCTCAAAGTAAATCTTAGAGGTGAAGAATAATTTTTTATCATTCCAATAGCTGCAGTTTGTTTAAAAAAGCAACCAAGCAAAACGTGAAGCGCAGTATAGATATTTTTTATTTTACTTCTATTGTAAAGAGTCAGTTGAACTACAAAGTGGATTTTTTCTTTTAAAGAAACTCTGAAAGATTGTTGAATTGATTAATATGCTAAGTGGCCTGCTGTCTTGAATTTAACAATGGTAAGAAATAAGAATTCTATTAAAACTAAACATTAGTAGTTATTGCTGTTCCATATGCTTAAATTTAATTGTGATGAGAACTTCCTCCCTGTCAAATATTCACATGAAGGCTCTTGAAGCTCCCAGTGTGAGGTTAGAAAGACAGTGAGATGAAGACAATGTCCTCAGGTAGCAAAGAAAATGATGTTGCATCTGCTGTTGCTCCATTTCCATCTGGGCAGCAGATGTGGTTTGCAAGTCCCACAGTAAAGATTTAGGGAAGAGAGAAAAAAACTAGCTGCTTTTGGTATTAGCTGTGCATTGCAGATGAAAGTGTCTGTAAGTACAAGGATGGTAGCCAAGTGGTGAGCACCTCTGGGCTTCTGAAATTCTGAAACAGAGGCCACTGATTCCTACCTTTCAATGATGGCCCTCAATGCTTGGAGATCCTGAGGGATGAAAATTGAAAAATACAAGGTTGGCTAAAAGTACAGTCAATTTCAGGCAGAAAAATTGTTAACTTTTAGGTTTCCATTTAGTAATGATTTTAAGAAAGTAATGTCTTTAAATTTTGGTAATAGATCCTTTTTCTTATGTAAGATTTAAGGTTAAGATTCTACAGAGCACCTCCATTCCATTTTCAAAAGCTGTATTTACTGGAAAGAACATATTTTATTGTCATTTAGGGGTAAGAAAAAGTGCACATTATTTTTAGTTATGAAGATATAAGAGTGGGAAAGTCTTGAGAGTGTTATTTTCATTTGAGCTTTGGTTTTTAAAACCAAACTTCTTGTTTTGAGCATTATTATGAGAGGGTCCAACTTGTTTCCTTTTTTTTATTTTAACCCACTGTGTATTTTTGTAGATGGGAGGAATATGTCCCTGAGGGATCATAAATACTCCCCTCCTCTCCAGTAGATGTACTACTTACATCCTTAGGCTAATAGGGAGAATGATGTATTTACATTACTGCTTCATTTAAACAATAACTGCTAAGAAATAAATACTTCATTCCCAAATGGCGTCTGCATTTAAAGGTTTGGCAAGTTTTCAGGAGGATAGGCATTGTGGAAAACAATGAGCTGTGTCATTTGATCAGGGACAAAGTGGCTACTGAGCAGGGGTGATTTCAAGGAAGTAGTTTTTAATAATAAAGAAAAAAATACAATTTCCTATGTGAAACCATTCCCATAGCTTGTTTGTAAAGTAAATAATGTAGTTCATGTGGAGGGGTGAACAAACAATAATGAGTTGTAACAAATGGAGTCACTGTCTCTTTCCCTAGAAATCCTCTTTTTTGCTTCTTGCTGCTGCTGGTGTACTTGCCCATGGTTTCTTTTGTGGAAACACCTCCCTGTGTTCCCTTGCAGTGCTCTTTGCATAAGAAGCACAAAACCTTTTTTTTTCTTTTTTCTTTTTCTTCTTTTTTCTCCTCAAAGAAGTCATGAAGTATTCTGTTGCTTCTATTGAACTCATGGAAAGAATGTTGGATGAATGAATGGAGGTCAGATGTTACTCTGTTAATTATATAATACTCTGTTATCTGTTTTTCTGGTCTGATCAGGCTTGTACTGTTCAGTACAGTTCAGTTTTATTTTATACTGTTTCCTGGTTCTGGCCAGGACAGGGTTAACATCTGCAGTAGCCAGGAGAGGGCATGGCTAGTGATGCCTTAGGTTTTAACTTTTCTATTTTTCAAATCCTGTACTGCTAGTGTAACTCTGAAGTTTCCTGTAGCTTGTTAAGTGCTGTTCTCTATGATAAGATAGACTTAACAAAACCTCTAACTTGCTCTCCAAGGACACCCAGACCAAGAACTGTAAACCATCATCTTGGGGAGAGGAGGGCAAGCTTGGGGAAATTCCATCATTGGCTGGGTTCTGGTTGGTGAATTTATGTTGATATAAAAGTGTGAAGAACTCATGACCTGTCATCCATTTTGGGATCCAGTGAGCCAGGACCCTCTGGAGTCCATAGTGTACATCTGAAGGCCTTTCAAATAAATACCACCTTTATTCATGTCTAGTCTCTGTTTCTATGTAGCCATTTAAGGCATCACTAGGGCCCAGAGGTTGTTATACAGCATCTGACATCATTGCCAGGGGCAGGGAAAAGGGTTCTGGTCTGGTGAATAAACTTGGTGGTGAAGAGAGCCTAAAAATCCAGTAATTTTCTATTGTCAGGGGTTTTCTCTGTGGATTATTTCTTTCTCATACCCTCTGTCATCAGCATTTTTGCTGTCTCTATTTGTTTTCTGATCTCACTGCTGTTTCCAGTAAACTGTTCTTAATCTTAACCTGTAATCTTTCCCTTATGTGCCTCCAGTTCTCCTCTCCATTCCTCCACGGGCTGAGAGGAAGGGAAACGTGGAGGAGTGAGAGAAGGAGGCAGTGTGGCTTGAACAGTTTCGGAGGGGGCACTGAACTGGGGAGAACCATTCCTAAGCCACAACATCCTAGGACAATATAATAGATAGATTTTGATGTACTGCTCTGAACTGGGCTAAGTATCCCTGGATTGCTCAACCAGAAGCCTGTGAGACTTGCATTTTGTATCTTGGACAGAAACGGTTTTGCACTGCGGCTTTTGCTGTGTAATCTCTGAGATGATGGTATCTCAGAACTGCCTGACACTGAAGGCTCTCTTTACTGGCAGCTGTAGCTACCATTTTTTAAAGTCAAATCCTGAATATGTATGATCTGTCCAAAAGTGTATATGGTAGACATAGTTTGCCATTTCTGCACTCCTAAACTGCCTATATTTTCTCTTGATCTTATTTTTCATTCTTTCTGAGCGTGCTATAGCACCTGTCTTTGAATTGAGACACATCATAGGTTTGGCTGTGGTTGTTGGGGCTTGCAGAGCCCACTGCTGCTCTTTGGTCTCACTTCCCATCATAGCACAAGTCAAAGTTTTGCCCAGTGATTCCACTCTTCAGTGACAGGTCATCTTCTGTGTCTAAGGCTGAATATTCAGTGACTACTCTTAAGTCCACTAGAGAATGGCTAAGCTAAGTCACACCTCCTTGAAAGCAAAGCCCAAACCACTAAGCAGCTAATATTCTGTAATGAATTTGTAATTTCCTTTGGCAGTATATTCCTGCAGCTATTTACCTTCATGGTTAAAACCCATGGTTTCTTTTACTAGGACTTTTTACCCCTAATTTGTCCTCTAGTGATGCCTAATTACCAAAGGACAAATTTAAAAGGCATTTATAACCTACAGTGATATAGATGCTTGCAGTCTTTCTGTGAGATATGACAGCAGTCTTATTTATACCTTTCTCAGGTTTAGTTTTATTTATGTGTGGAGCCATGCAGTGGCTTCACCATAAATTACATTCAAATAGACACAATCATTTCCCATGTCCTTTATTGTATGCATATCTCAGCTGCTTTCAGTGATTTTTTTCTACCTCAAGATTTTGTAGTAGAGGTAGTTTGTCCTTTAGAACAATCTCTAGTTTTGATCCATGTATAAATCACAGTTTGGGGCAATTTTATTTTTCCCCTGTAATTTCTTTATTGTGCCAACTAACATTTTAGTTTTCTTATATAATTCAGTAATGGTTTATTTTAACTTTTCAGTTCCCTCACATAATGCAATGATTTATTTCTCATTTAATTGCTGTTACAATTTTTTTCTCAAATAAGGATCACTGATGTATTATTTAAATTTTTAAAATATATTTAATTACTGACAACTAAATGGGATAATGCTGTGTTTCTTTTCCTTACTGGTTTATATCCCTCAGGTTGTTGATATTTTCCATTTACCTGGAATAAGTAAGTTATCATTTATGCATTTCAGAAAAAATGCATAATGTGGTTTTTATCTTTAAAAAGTCATGTCATCTTTCAAGAGCAGGGTGCATCAGTATTTCTGCAGGTGTCAGAATGTGCCAACACATTCAGTTTGGGTTATGTAGCATAGTAAAAAAAAAAAAAAA
>VZTN01020293.1:40293-60022 GCA_013400515.1 Erpornis zantholeuca | reverse complement strand
AATTTAAAAAGTCTTGTTCTATTTACCCCAAAACAGTACCAGGGGAGGAAGGAAAATCCCATGGCAAACTAGGAGATTTATAGATTCAATTTTTTTTTTTCTTCCCCACAAACTCCTGGCTACTTTACTGTCTCTTGGAAGAAGTCTTTAGAAATTCTCTGCCTCCAGAGAGCTTGCTTTCATAGCATCTCTAATTCGTCCAAATTGACTCATGTAAAAAACTTAGCCTTAAAATCTTCTGTCCCATCTGCCAACTTCTCAACATTTACAGGAAATGCTTCCCAAGAGAATCATTACATTCATTGTAGTATGCTGGTTAAAAGGACTCTGGCTGTCATTGGGATACTTGCCATCTGGAATGTAGAGAAAATTACTCTCTCTAATATGGTAACTACTGGGATCCTCACTGAAAGGGTGGGCTCCCTTTGTTCTAGGTGATTCATTTAAAAGAAATGGAAAAAAAGCCAAATTATTGATCCTTAGAGCATGAAATTCACATTTTTGACAGAATTAAATGGATTAAAGATATTAAAAGTAAGGAGAAAGCAGAACTAGAAAAACTTAGTTTACCACAGAGTAAGGACGGTTAAGAGAAGTAAAATGATTCATTAGATGGACAGTGGTGGTAGGCTTCTTTATCCAATAAATAATGGGAGAAAACCTCTCTAAATTAATTAGCTTTTGAATTAATTGCCATTTCACTTTTTCAGATCGTGTTTTTGTGTTTTTTTCTGGTCGACCCTGAAGGAACTGTAAAAGTAAAGCTTCCTGTCTGTGAAGTGTGATAGGGGTTTATGGAGCGAACTAGATTCTAAACTTCATCTATTCTTCAGCACTGTCAGCTGCTGGACACTAACTCATCCTCCTGTAAGGGCAGCAAGTCCCTTTATTTACCACCTGTTTCTGTCCTGGGTTTGAGTCCAGCTGATACCCAGGCTGCAAGAGAGGGCTGGAGGAGAGAAGCTGCTGCTGATGTCAGCAGTGGAGAGATCTGCAGGGCTTCTTGAGAGACTGGGCACTTAAGCAGGTGTTTTTCTGGATTCAGCGTTCAGGTGGCTTTTGCTTCACTTCATTTCTGTGCTGCTCAAGTAAAAAAACAAGTAGGTAATTGTGTGTTTTATTTCATTAAGCTAAAAGTTGAGTTCTATCATATGTCTAAGGACAGTCAGGATTAGTATTAGTTCAGGTACTATCCCTACCAAAAACTTTCCAGGAATGAAGGAAATAGTTACTCTAGTATGTTTTTCCTAGACAATACTACATTTTCAGGTTTAGAATGATTAAGTAGAGAACATATCACTGGGACAATAAGACAGATTTCTCATTATTACTGTTCTTTTGTGTTCCCTGGATAGTGATTTCAACAAAATAAATTTGGTTTGGACTTAGGATTTTTTTCAAGAAATTTAATTCTAAACAAAGAAACTTGCTTAGCATTCTTCAGCATTGCATCCAAATATGGTTACAAACTTTGAACAATAAACTGGGTGTTAAATCTCTACTGCTTTTAAAAAATGGTTCTGAGATTTTCACTGTAGATAGTGTTTTTTCCTTAGGAATAAGTATTTTGCCAAAATGAAAAAAATTTCAAAGTTTGTTAGAGTGAGAAGTCTGACATAACTGGTATCTGTGTCCCTTTTAAATGATTTTACTTACAATCATTTTGGGTTTGATGTAGAAATATTAGTAGATTTTCTTCCAGCCATGTATCCATTTAATCTCTGATAGATGGTTTTGTCAGGATTCTATTCACTGATAATTATCATTTTCCTTTCCATAGTTGATTTTCTAGGCCTTGTGGCAAACTAATTGGACTCTTCAT
Source organism: Erpornis zantholeuca (assembly GCA_013400515.1). Taxonomy (NCBI): domain Eukaryota; kingdom Metazoa; phylum Chordata; class Aves; order Passeriformes; family Timaliidae; genus Erpornis; species Erpornis zantholeuca. The sequence goes on along the minus strand of VZTN01020293.1, from coordinate 58,200 downwards.
TGGTGAAAATTCTGAACAATAATATTCCTTGGAAAATCTGATTAATTTCTTTATTTGCTTGTATCGATTTCCTCTATTTTAGAAAAGGACAGGAAGGAAGAGAAATGCTGCTGCTTTCAGTACTATGGGGAAATGTATAGCATATAATAAATGTATATTGACAGCAGAAGCACAGATATATATCACAGTGGGTGCTGAGAGGGAAATGGAAGCAGCCATGGTATTCCGGTATGTTACTTTGCCTGCATTCTACTTCACCTCAAGGACATTAAGTTTTCATCCCATGTTCTCCCACACATTTTCCAAATCTGTGCAGCAAGATGGAATAAAATCAGTATCCAAATGAGGACTTCATATGAGAATCTTAGTGGTAGAAATGAGCAAAACTTCACTTGTTAGTAAAATCATTTGGAAGGTGTAGGTACAGCTTTTAAATCTGCAAAATGTTAAAGTATCAGAATTTATTAGGTAATACTGTTTTTTTTGGGATGGGTTAAAATATTTATTATCATAGTGATATGAAAGTCAATCCTGAATCTAGTAATTTACTTCTTAAAAAAAATTTCTCACCCATTGCATCATATGAGTTTTTGGACTTTAATAGTCAAAAATTGCATGCCTCTGGAGAGTAAATAGCAGGAACATGAACAGACTTGAAAAAAGGGGAATGAAGCCTAGAATTAATATCAATCATTCTAAGATCTGCCATGTGTCCACCATGAATTGAATAAAAACATTCTTTTGTATGTTCTTGTGAAATACTTACTTAATGAGAAAGATATAATTAATGAAGTGATATAGTACATCTATACAGTTTCTGTAGACTTTAGCACTGGACATGAAGACTTTACGTGTTAGGGGCCCTTCTGAAAAAGGTTTTCCTATAGTATGAATACATTTCCAGTGGTGTCAATAACATTCTGAAATTTACCTCTAAAATAGCATTATAGACTGTATACACAAACTCATGTAAGAATATCTTTGGATTGATGAACCCATCCAGTATGCATAAACATATGATGTTCTCATGTGAACATGTGTTCCTATGAGAATTTCATCAGAGGCTTGTGGACTATAAGATAACTGTGGACCAACATAATTACCAGGAAGAGTTAATTCCACTATTCAAGGTATTAAGAAGGGCTGTTCTGGCATTTTCTTATGTCATACATTCAGCCTCTTGCTTAAACTGTATTTTAAAATCAGATAAATAACTTTATTATTCTTTTATTAAATCTTTACTTGCATTTAAGTTCCAGTAGTGCTTTGACAAAACTGAAGCACAGAACTTGATATGCAATAGAACTGTTTTATTTTTTTGCCATTTTGCAGGTGTTGAACGTTAAAAGAAGTGAGACAATTTGGCCACAGGTGAATTTCTTTCCCAAATGTCCAACAAGAAAATGTAGCAAAAAACCCCAAATTGGCAGAGCTTTGGCAGAGAAAGACAGATACCCTTGAATAAAAAAAAAAAAAAAAGAAGGAAGAGCTGCAGGTAAGGCCTTTGGAAACTTTGCTCTACTGAATATATCATGAATCAGACTGCAGGTCTCTGCAGTGTGAATCTAGAGAAATCCCTGTTGGCATTTAAGAGTTAGTTGTCCTTTTTGGGATTTGCAGTGATTTAATCTGTCCAACATTCCTGTCTGATAGAGAGGAGAGGACATAGCAGAGACAGCAGTGAACATATTGAACAGTTAACTTAAACAGCACTCTTTGCATGTGGATCTGTCCAAGAAAAAAGAAATTATTGGAAGATTTCTTAGTTCTTAATCAAGGATGTTTATTTTGGTGTTCCAAAGTACTGTGGCAAGAAGATACCTTAGAACTTGGAAATTTTTTTTTTTTAATACTGTGTGTGTAAAAGAGAAAGCGAAGCTTAAATAGGAAGACTTCTTTCATCCTTTACAAACGTGGCAGTATGAGCTGGAAGAGAACTCAAATGGTTATTTAATACAAATACCCTGAGCAAGAACACGGCATTAGCAAACAACCTCTGGGATTCTAGCATTTATACATAATATTTGGTCCATGTGTGACAAAAGGAAAATACATGTGAGTTTGTGTGGTAACTGATTTATCTCCTCTTCCTCTGTTGGTGTTTAAAATTTAAAATCATGTAGCCTTCCATTCATATAATAAAATGTTGGCAGTCTTTCAGAAAGTTTGGTTTTGATTTGGTTTTGGATTTTTTTGTGTGTGTCATTTAAAAAAATTGTTCTTGCAGATGGTCAAATTGGAAGAAAATATGAAAAATATTATACAGCATGGCTAGTGCATTTATTTAGATACACAGTCCCAAGACGCCAGCTTGATTTTTGGGAAATAATTGATATGTTGCTAACTAGTAGACTGAGAATAATATTAAACAGTTATTGAAATTCTCTTCAAACTAATGTGTAATTGTTACACCTAAGAAAAGAAAATAATCTGAATTAATTTATTGTGTAAGAGTATGGGAGTCCAAAGCATTCTGGTCTTACTACTTATATTAGTCCACTGTATAATTTAAAAGTGTCAACCAAATTTTTCAGAAATGGTATACTGAAATAAAAGTTCCTAGCTTCATACTTCAGAGTCTGAAGTTCAAAAGAAATTGAGTAGGCCAGGGGTCCTCTGAAGGATCTACAGAAGATTTGTGATATTTCTGTCATTTAAATGTGTTGTGGGTGTGTGGTGGTTTTGGTAGGGCTTTTTTTTCAGGTTTTGTTGTTTTTTGTTTTTTTTTTAAGAGGATGCTTTCCTTAAGAACCTTGGTTCTGGATTCAGAAAACCCACTTAGAATCTTACTCAAGGCCCAGTAGGTTTAAAGGTAGATGCTTGAAGCCATGGTGCACTTCTTGAGTAGATGTAATAATAATGATTCTCTATGATTCTATGAAAAGACAGCTCTGTTTTGAGAGAGCTTCTTACTGATTTGCAAAAGGTAAATGTTAATGCATTTACACCCTTAATGACTGTTGTACAATAGGGATAAAAAATGAGATGAGAAATGCTGAAATTATTCCAGTGTGATTACATCCAAATTATACTGCTCATTTCTTTCAGAACAAAAAACAATGGCAGGCTAATGAGAGGGTCTACTCCTTCTTAATAGAATAAAGCTATTAACCAAGTGGTTCTGCAAATTTTTGTTTCTTGCATTTTGCATCTGTTCAAATGGCATTATGGAGATAAAACCAGTTAGATTCTATTAGCTCCTGAAGACACAGAAAAGCCTAGAAAACTACTTTGGATGAAGCTACATTTTCAGTGACTACTTCAGTAGTAGTAATAGTATTACTTTCAGTACTACTTCATCCAGTGACAATATGATGTCACTATCTGGGAATTATGTCTTTCCAGCAATACGCTATTTTTTCAAATCCCATCATAAAATTATTTAAGGATTATTTGCAGAATTCACTCCTTTATATCAGGTTTCACTAAAGATAACAGCAGTCAGAGACAAAACAACACTAAATGTCTTCATGCAACACTGCTTTTGAGAAGTAAAATAATCTTATGTCTTCTAGGAATGACACTGAGCAGGTCAAATTATTGGCAGGTAAGCTTGAAGCAGAATGCAGAGTTTTAAGTGTGTAAATTTAGTAGCGATTCAAATATTTCATTTGAAATCTCAGCCAGGCTGAGACTGATGTTTTGTTATGAATATTTGCTGAGGTCAGGAGTGGAGGGCAGGGACAGGGCCCAGGAAGTACATTTTTTCCCCCTAGGTGGGGAATGCCAGCATCTCATTTTGAAATGTTCAAATTTTATGTTTCTTCTTTGGTTATAATAAACTATTTCAAAGGACTCCAAAACTAGAAGATAGCTTTTGAGGAAGGCAAAGACATGACTTCAGGTGTTTTCCTTTAAACAAAGCTCTGACTGTAGGTGTATCAGAGTGCAAATCCCAGTGAAATGCAAATTCAGTACCTCAAATTCAGTTCCTCACTGCTACCTTCCCGTTCTGGTTATCTTGGGTGAGGAAGAGTACTGGAAATCTTCTGTCAATCCTAACATGTTCATACTACCCACTTCTAGTGTGCGTGTGCCTTGTGCTGGTGAGAAGTTTGGGAAGCAGATGGAGTGCAGCCCCCCTGACACTCTGTGCTGCAGGCAGATCAGTCAGCAAAACTGCTGAGTGTTGGATGAGACTGGCATGTGGATGAGAGTGAGCTGATTTAAAGCTGAGAAAGCTGAACTCAGAGAAGATGTTGCTTGGCAGCATGAACTGAGGAAGATCTGTTAGGAATAATATCAGAGGCTGTGGCCAAGTACCGCGTGCCCTCTGTCAAGTGTGTTCTGAATGTGGGCTTGTGGTGACTCCTGCCTGCTACAGGACGGCAGCAGCAGCAGCCACCACTGTTTCTGTTTCTCTTGGGCCAGTGGGTCCATGTCACTGTACTTTGGCAGCGCTCTGCACAAGCTCATGCAGTTTTTTTTTTGATGTTTGTTTTTCCAGGAGTTTACTGGGTTTAATCTGCAGTGTCATGACTCTTCTTCAAATGGGCAGGGTCTGCAACCTCAGTATTCAGACTGTAGGAGATAAAGGATTATGAATCACCCAGTTATCTAAATACCTGTGAAGAAGCTATAGGCAAGAACAAGTGCTGTTTGTTTTTGAGTCTTTTCAGGAGCTCACTGTTCAAGTTCTCATTAGTTTTTCTCCTGAGTATACACTGTGTTGTATTTGTTCAGGCATTCTCCTTAGACTCTCACCAAGAGCAATGTATAACCTAGCAATAAATGTGCTATATTTCATGATGGCTTTGTCAGAAAGAAACAATCACGTGAGTTCATGACAGTCAGAATGTGTTGGATACTGCCTTTCTTTAGGGAAAGAATTACAGCATGCCAGTTTGTTCCATTTAAAGAATGTGTTTAAAAATAGTAAGTGGTTCTAGAGAATTTCCAGGCTCAAAAATAGCAGACATGCTACAGTTTATATCAGTTTCTAGAGGAACACCATCTGAGTGCTGAACTGAACTTTGGTCAAGATAACAGGGTGTTAGGATTCAGAATAACTAATGATGAGCCATGAGAAATACCAGGAAAGGTTCTGATTCTTTTAAGTATCTTGCTGAATGTGTTGGTGGGAATTGTTTTGTTGGCTTTTAAAGACCATCATTGCTATTACAGTAGGTTACAGACCTATTACAGTAGGTCCAAAAGCAGTATTCAAGTATCCCCAAATTTACTCTAAGCCATAAAGTTGTGATACAAGAATTGTGTTACTAAGATACATCCATTAGGATCACTAAGTTTTATACAAGGTATGTATCACTATGATACATGCGAGAATGAATCTTTGGTTTTCCAGACATAGTCAGTAATTCAGATGTTCATTGCAGTTCTTTTAGTAAGAAACTGGGAGGAGGCAGAGAGTTTTAAGAAGAGTTCTTTCATTTTTATTGACTGATTTTAAACTGATAGGTAATATTTTGATTTCAAAGTCTTGCTGATTTATCCCATTTTTATGGATTATGCACATTGAAAATTCTAGGTTCTCACTTTTTTAGTGTGTGACATGTCAGAACTTTATCACTGTAGTGTTATAAAGGCACTACATATTTTGTTTTGAATTGCAGCCATTGAAGTCATGGTGGTGTCAGATTTGACATAATGTTACCTGTCTGGTGGTGGTAAGCATGAGATAGAAGAGTGGAAGAAAGTTTCTGTGTTAGAAACACATTGGTTGAATAGTTGAGACCCTTGTGCCCTGTACTTGAACTGTCTTTTGCTGTCTGATCTAAGCATTTCTCTTGTAACAGTTTTTTCTCTGACAGCAGCTAAGATCTCTGGTGCCTTGCCTCTGGTAATGTGAGAACAGGTGTGCATTTGAGCATGTATGTGTGTGTATATGATCATGAGGTAACGTTGTCTGAAGCACTGGGCTGCGTGATTGGGCTAGCAACTGTACCGTGGCTTCTGTAAACACCAGGTGGGTAGCACACTCCCAGCTGCAGTGCAGCAGCCATTCCACTGCTTTATAATTCTCCTAATTGATCTATATTTCTCTTCAATTAGAAAAGTATAGATTGAACTTCATGGGAAGGCTTAGTTGATGGTTGTGTCAGCATGATCCCCTGGAATTGTCGCGTTTTCTGGCCAGACTGGCAGTAGTGATGGAAACTGGAGCCTGTATGAAACCCGTGGAAGAATAGCTACAATTAGTGGTAACAGAGAGGGAAATATGTGGCCTTTGTGCAGCTCTGGGACATGCTAAGTCATTGGAATCTTTAGTGAAGCTTTTTCACAGAATCAATTAGGTTGGAAAAGACCTGTGAGATCATCAAGGCCAGACTATGACTGAACACCCCCATGTCAACTGGATCATGGCACTGAATGCCATGTCCAGTTTTTCCTTGAACATCTCCAAGGATGGTGACTCCACCCTCTCCCTGGGCAGCCCATTCAAAGGCCCATTTTGTGAAAAAGCTAGTCAGTCCTAGTAGGCATTTCAAAATGGAAAAGCAGTCATAACAGTAAACACACTCTCTCCTTCTCTGGGTATGTGGCGGTTTAATTACTTCTTCTATCTGTATCTGTGAAAGCTTATTCTATGCAACTTGTGTTCATATGGATTATTCTACTATTATTCAAATCTTTCTGGAAGTTGTTTTGTTTAGTTGTTTGGGGTGGGTATTTTCTCTTTACTTTAGTGTAAATACTTTGTATTGCCTAAAACCTTGCTGGTGCATAACCGTATATTTTAATAATGGCATCTGTTACTAGACTAGAGTCTTGATTATGGCAATTTCATCTGTCAGAGGGCCTTGTCCTCCTTTATTATACTCAGACATGTTGAATTTGCATTCAGCTGACTACAATCAAAGATTTCTAGTGAAAATGAAAGTCCCAAAACAGAATCTTCTCTCTTTTATTAATTAAACATGAAACTAGCTGTTTCTGTTCTATGTTGACTTAAGATATATAAGCAAGAGCATTGTAACTTGGAAGCAACATTTTACTCTGACATTCGTAATGCACTGGATCTCTGAAGCAGAAGAATGTCCAAGAAGCAGTGTTGCTTTTGAAAAAGGCAGAACCATCTGCCCGAGTAAGATATGTGATATGTCTGGAATAAGAAATGTCGACAGAGAAGTTTATACTTATTAGTTAAAGTGTTTGTTCAGTTAAACTGTTTGATATTCTGCACAGCATGTGGTAGGTTCATGTGTATCTGCCACATAAATGTGGCGTATATTTACTTCTTAAATTTATTAACCTTAGTTCTCTTTAGTATCTTAGAGTGGTGGAGGAATCATCATCTTTACTCTCTCCTTTTTTAGCATGTCTTGTGGTTAAAACTTGCCTTCAGTCATGACTTTTATTTCTTGATACTATTGTACCACAGGCACTGTTCTCTTGAGCAGGGAGAGCCCTTCTGTGACCTGAGTAGTCTAAAGCTGAAAAGAGAATCAAGCTTGGAGCTTGACCAGAATTGTGTTCTTTGGACTGCTTCGAAATTTTTTCTTTCAAAACTATCTGTTCTTCCATTTCAAACAAAAAGACTAGATGATGATATACCTTCCTTGCATCCCTCTTTGAAAAAGGACTAAATTAATTGATGTCTCTCAGCTATATGGCAGGCAAGTCCTTTCAGCATCTTCTGTCTCACTGCATTCCTGCTGGGAGAGGCAAGGCTCCTTGCCAGGCTAGTTTAGGATTGTCTCCCCTAAGAGTACTTCCAGTAACACTCTACCCTCATTAGAAACCCCAGCTTCTCTTTAATTGCAATATTCAGGAGCTCTGCTGAAATCAAGAGAGTGATGCCAATGTGCAGATGAATATGAAATTCTTAGTGTGGAGTTCTTAGTCTTTGCTCAGCTGTAGCCACAGCCTTGACACTCGGAAAATCAGTACAGCTAAACAGAAACGAACATTTGAAAATGAGAGAAGATTGCTTTGTACAGAGCCTACCTCTGGAGGCTTAGTGGATTCTGTCCAAAATCCTTCAAATAAGGGTCTTTGTATTAAAAATCTCTGTAATGCAATCTAATCAGAATACACGATGGTTTCACTTTCTTTGGTCTAAAGAGTGAGCAGTAGGAAATTTGCATTCATGGCTTCTATAGCTGTGAAAAACCCTGAAATTCTTCATAACATACCTTTTGTATATGTGTTAGAAAACTTTAACAGAAATATGCTTACACAGCATATGTGCTGTAATTTGGAAAATTAGGATTTGTAGTTTGTCACCATTATGAGAGGGATGTTCATATTAAAAAATTAGAATAAGAAGTTTACCCCTTGGTCACTGATCATGTGACTCACTAGGATCTTTCTTGCCCCAGACTACAATGATGCAACTATTTCCAAGATCTTTGTAAGAGTTGCGGTCAGAATTTCTGTATCTTCCTGACAGAACTCACTTAAATTCACTATTAATTTAAGGAGGAGACAGGCCCAGTGCAGTGTCTCATTGCACTTGAAAAAACTTCAGGCGAAGCTGTAAAGCTGTGAGGTCATTTGAGGATTATGAAATTTCTGCTTGAATAAAAGAGAGCCCTGGATTAATCCCTTTAAAATATAATGGGAGAAATAAGTATCCCCTTGGCGACATTTGCATTCAGTAATCAAATGGAGCTTGAATTAAAGCCCCACAGCATACAACTACTGTGAATGCAGTAAATGCTGTAGCAAACAGGTCATGCCTGTGACAGTGCTTATGCTGCTGCTTGTAGGGAGCCTACCGAGGTATGTCTGAAATTCTCTAAGAAAGCAGCAAAAACTTTGGGAGAAAGAAGCAGTCAACCTCTTGGCTGGATGTTCTTGTCCTTATTCAAAGCTTGCCCTGCTGCTGGAACTGTTCTACCCAGCTCCACTCCCCTTCCCCTGCTGGATGTCTGTGACAGTGTAGTGAGACGATCCAGAGAACAGTGTAACATCAATCTATCAGCAGTAAAATTAATAGTGTTTGAGAACTAAATTAATTCATGCCTAGCATGAGAGAACTTACTGAATATACCAGGAAAATGAGAAGACTATGACAAAGATGTATGGATCTATACAGTGGCCTCTACTCATTAGTTGCAATGTTAAAAGTGGGCCAGAAGTCAATTCCGAGGACCTACTTGGGTAGAAGATGGCTGGATTATGTATAAAAGCATAACATAGTAAAAATAGTGTAATGGTGATAAAAAGGAATGTATTTTGTTGAGGTTTCTGTCTTTGGCATTTGCTTAATTTGCAGTATCTTTTAAATTTTTAAATCCTTGTTTAGTTGCAACTTTTGACAGGGAGAATTCATTATTTTCTTTCTGAAATTCTTTTGTGCTTCTTGTCCTTCAAAATCAGCAGAAAATCCCAAAACAAAATACAAAACGGTGCAGATGAATGAACTTAAAATCATTAGAAAATTTAGTGGTCCAATCAATCTAGAATCATAGCTGTGGAATTTACTTTTCAATCTCCTTCTTTCTAACTCCCACTGCAGACAGGGAATAAAAGAACTAGAAGACCAGACATCCAAACTTTTTCTTCTGTCTTTATGGTCCCTGAATTTTGGACACCTTTGTAATGCATGATGTTGTCAGTGGATAGTAAGTATGAGGAAAAAGAAACATGACGAAGATTATTGATGAGACAGAGATGAGGAGAAGAGTAGGAAAATGCTGAGACTGGAGAAAAGGAAAATTCTTTGGATGAGATGCAGGAAGGAAGGAATAGGAAGATAAAGAAAGGGAATAGAGATTGGAAAACAAAAGTTGGAGGAAGCTATTCCAGGACAATAATGACGAAGGCTTTACAAGATAAGATTAGAACATAGTAGAAAGATGATAAGCTGGAAGGATTTTCTCTCCTGTGAAGAAATGGATGAAAAGGATAAAGAAACTCCACACTATGAGAGAGTGAATGATACCTCAGTGATTCCACAGCCAGTGTTGTGTAGGAGCCATGTGAAAGGGAAAGAGAAACTAAATTACAGAGAAATCAACACTGCAAAAACAAGAGTTCTTCTGCCTTACGAAGAAGAGAAGATTGGGAAGAGTTTAGCTTAATAAAAATCCTGCACTGCAGATCCATTCTTTCATGTCTGCCCACACCGTAAGGACCCTGTGGGCACTCGCAGACACTGCTGTCCCTGCACAGCCCCTCAGGGCTCCCCTCCCAGACTGTACTGGGACCCTGTGCCAGACCCTCAGCCCCAGCAGCACTGCAGCAGGGTCAGTCTCCAGCTGTCCATAGCCCTGCTCTGCCCAGCCACTAGCCGTGCTCGCTGGTGGCCCACATCCCAGCCCAGCTTTGGAGTGACTCTGGGGAGGTGCCCAATGTCTGGGGCTAGGAGGTGGGATGAGCCTTGGCTACCAGACCTAGAGGCACACACCCCATGGGGATGTCCCACTGCTCCTGGGCCCTGGCACCCACTGAACTTTGTCTTCACATGCAGGACTTTGAAAGCCTATTAATTTTTTCTCCTGCTTTAAAATGCAGTGAGATCAAGCAATGTTGTTGTTGACATACATGAATTATTGGCAAAATGCTGATTGAGTTGCATGGAACATGCGAGTTAGAGGAGCAGTTTATAGCACCATATATTTATTAGGCTAGCTAAATGTTTGAAAGTTAAGTCGCTTTCCTGGGTCTGCCCTTGTCTCCTGAAATCTTAAAAGCTTTTCTTATGCTCCCAAAACTAGAGAGGAGTTCTCCTAAAGGAGAATGCATTTAGACAGCTGAAGGCTTTTCTTCTGGAGGAAAGTTACTGGAACCAGTGTTGCTGATGAGCTATAGGGAGAAAGCAGTCTTGCTGATCGTGCAGAATTACTTTATTTGTAGGCTAGAAGTCTATATTTTCTCTCCAAATGGTTTTGTTTCAAACTTTTAGTCTCGAATTTACTTCTTGCTAGTTGATCTGGCAATTTCTTAACTGTGCTTGCAGTAGTACTCAATTTATCAGTGTACTCAAGATGATAGCTACAATTATTTTCTTTTAACTCCAGACCAGAGTGTAAATGGTGTCGCACAGTTGAAAGTTTCATAGCTGGAAAAGACAGAATTACTTATGGAAGTGGGGAAATATACTGTGCTGCACATACAGAGAAAATCGTATCTGTTTTTTTTAGTAAAATGATAAAAATAACAAGAATAAATCTTGAACTACATTCACACACTTGCACATGCAGTGTAGATACAGAAGAAATAGTTCAAACTGGATGTTTTATTTTTTGCAAAGCCAGCACAAGGCGTATAAATCACCTATTTTGTGGCAGTCAGTATGAACCAGTAATGGAATCTAGTTAAGAGGATGGGAAATGCAAATACAGGGTATGTCATGAAAGGTATTTCCAGTAGAAAATAATATTAATATCATTTTATTGTCCAAGAACTGAAAAATTTGACTATGGTCTGCTTATAACAAAGGGGAGATTAACCTGGGAGAGCTTGCCTTGTTTAGTATAGGACAATGCAACTTGAATTGTGGCCTTTAAAAATGTTGACGTTATAAACTTCAGGGAGGAATAAGAATTAGTTAATCTTAAAGGCAGTGTTGGCTCTAAAACCAAAGGGTATGAGCTGACCCTGAATAAGCTTAGCCTGAAATTAGAAGATGGTTTCTAATTCTCAGAGGAGCAGGACTTCATGTTGTTCCTGTATACCAAGATGAAGGACAAAAGAGAGCTATGGTAAAAGCAGACCTTAGCAGGTTGTTTGATATTCTTAGGTGATGCCTGTGATGATAGAAGCAAGGATGGAAACAAAGGCCCAGGAGTTTCCCTGAAGTTTTGATTTTGTACCTGTGCACATATTAAGATTGTTATTTTACTGGAGAGAATCAAGAGTTCTCTGGAGTACTGTGTTTATAATCCTGTAGACAGTTTTTGTATAAGATCCCTATTTGTTTTATTTTTATTCCAAACTGCTGAGGAAATAATGAGCGGATTGTTCTTAAATTACTATGATATTTTTCAGTTGACAAATGCCTCGCTGGTGTGCCAACATTTAAAGTGAACTTAAGCAAGCCGAAATACTTAAGCCTAGTGCAGGCTCTTCCAGGCTTGTGAGTGGTGACTCTGCTCTGGTATTGCCACCAGCAGTGGCAACAGTAAAGAGATATGGAAAGATGCAAGAAATGCAAACCATTCTATGGCTCGTGTCTTGATTGCACTCCCTCGTTTAGTAGGGGAGTAGTTGATTTGCTTATTATGCAAACCTTCTAATGAGAAACTCTTTGCTATAAGCTTTGTTGAGGAAGCAGGATGTTCTTTCTGTAATCTTGTGTTCTTTAGGAAATCTCTATTTGATCTGTATTTTGCACTTCTTAAATTGTATTTTTGTTCTATGGACACAGTGCTCATGCATTTATTGTTGTATGAGATGGTTGTACTGTGGGCAGTAAAAACTTCACTTGGACAGTGCAGGCCCCAAATGACACAAGTTTCCTCAGGGCAGTCTGGGAAGCAGCCCATCCTCAGCTGCCTCAGCATTGACTCACAAACCTCTATAAAAATGACCATACATGTCTGACTCTGACTGTTGAAATATATTGATTACTTTCAACAAATTATTATATTGGGGGAAAAAAACCCACAAATCAGGCTGGCTGGTGTATGCAGTCCAAACCAAATCCACAGCTTTAAGTAATACGGTGACATCTTTCCTTTTTTTGTTTTTTTTCCTCTGTTTTTGAATGACTTTCCTGATTTGCCTTAGCATCTCCAGGAAAAAAAACCCAAATTTTGTGTAAGACAGTGACAACCCCTGAGCAAACAAGAACCATTTAAGCCTTTCCTTTCCTTTGAGCTCCACAGTTGTGTTTTTTCTGCTCTTAACCCAAGGTGGATATTCTGAGAAAACAAAATATAGTGCAGAATTTGTAGCAACTCTGTTTCTTATCAGGGAATAGGGCTGGAAAAACAGCACAATGTGTCATGGCTCCTTATGGATGCTGTGAAGTCCTTGAAGAAAATCCCATAAATTGTGAGGATGTATATGTACATATATATATCTGTGTACACAGAAAATGTCAGAAAGGGACCTACTGAAAAAGAATGTTGATTTTCAATCCTTTACCTTTAGGTGTAAGCTCCTGTGTACCTTTAATAGAAATTGATAAAGTAATTATTGGAGGTTCCTGTGTATTATCTGTTCTGCTTTTCACTCATGAAGAGCAATCTTCTTTTAAGTAATAATAATTAAATGACAGTTGTTGGCAAAGGATTTGCTAGATTTATTAAAGTACTATGCCAGTCTTTCAGACATAGATATATAAATTATGTTGTCCTGATAATTTATTACTGACAAAATGCTGACAGCTTTCAACTGATTTTAAATGTACAAAAGTGAAGAGGTAAAGAGAGAAACAAAGTGATGGTCCCTACAAACTTCTTTTTACTATATGAGGTTAAATAAAGAGTAAACATTATGTTGTGTATTCTTTTACAGATCAGTTGAGTAATGTAATGTGGACTACATAGATTGTATTGTTAAGATTATGTGTGTGAGCTCTTTAGAAGGATGTAATTATCTAAGATTATTACCTTATTTAAACAGATGTACTGTCAAGTTTGAAGACAGGAGTATTTTTTCATGGTTTTTTGTGTCACTTTCAAATCACTTTTATTAACAGCTGGTTACTTAAGCTTATATAAGAATGTGAATGACTTACATAATCTGGTGATTTTCCAGTTTTACAATGTAGAGGTTCTCACTCTTCCACCCAGAACTATTCCTCTGCTGTATTGCTCTTCAGGACTTACATTAGAGTGAGCCTTTAGGACAGGCTCCAGGAAACAACAAAACAAGAAGTGACTCTCAGAATGTTGGATGCAACTGATAGATGAAAGCAGCTCTTCTCAGCCAGTTAACAAGGATGCCATTCAGTAGTCCATAAAAGGTGATGGAATTTTGTTTGCTGCTGCCTTCGGATGTGTAACTACTAGCTGTGACTAGAGGCTTATCTAGCCATATGAGTGCAAAACCCAAAGAAAGGAGTATAAATATCTATTGAACAGGGTACAGTTATGTAACTGGTGCTTAGGGGTCATGACAGAGGACTGTGGTGATAATCTAAGGAATTCACAAAGGGGAAGTTTAAGTGTTATGTTATTTATTCTTTGATGGAAGGGTAAAATACAGCAGATGCTTACTAATAGTAGATGGAACTCTCTTTTTCTTCTTAATGTTTCATTAAAAAATGACTCTGCTGATAAGAGCTCAGAAAGTTTATTCTGGGGCATTATTGTCTGTGTTGATTCACGGGGAATAGTGCCATCTGCAGAATCCTTAATCTTCCCTGCTATAACAGCTCTGTCATGCTAGCAGTGCTCAGATGTTGGTGCACAGGATTTACTCTTTGCTTGTGAGATCTGATGTGCTCAGCTTTTTCTAAGGAAATCTCCTAAAACCTGCTACAGAGCAGACTGCTTTTCTGTTGTACTAAGAAAACTTAATCTGTAAGCTCCTTTCCCCAATATTGTTGAAAAAAAGATTAAGATGCACATCCTTGTCGCTTTTATAATCTTCTCTAGATTAACTGTGAGCAAGCAGGGGAAAAGAGATGAGTATTAGGCCGAAGTGTTTTAGAGGGGATGAAAAAAGTGGCCACTGCAAAGCAAAAGCACACACTCCCAGTGAAAATCCCACCACCCAACCACCCAAAAACATGCACAGAAAAACCTCAGGGAAAGAGAGAGAGAGAGATAGGAGGCTTTCATTTATTTTTTTGTGGGTATTCCCCACTATCCCTCTACTCCTGCCTTCCTCCCCCTACCCCTATTTACCTCCTCCCTGCTTCTGGATATTAAACTCAGTTACTCTATGCTATGGCTCTCACCAGTGTTTCTCAGGTGAGAGGAGGGAGGTGTTCTTTTTACTTCCAAGAATGTAATGGATACTGAAGGTCCCTTTTTGAAGGGGCAATCATCTAGGGCAGGTTCTAACACATTTCTTTAGGCTTGTATTTAATATCTAAGTTTCTAAGGATGAGTTCTCCTTCCAGAATGCAATGAAAAAGTTAAATGAAAGAATGAAAGAGCCATTAAATGAAATGCACATACACAACTTTGACCTAGTAAAGCAAAATGGGAAAACTGTTTTTCACTAGAAAAACTGAATCAAGACACAATGAAGGAGAAGCATCAGGGAAGCCAGAAAACAAGACTTGCTCTGCCCACAGTGATGTAACAGAAGATAGTCCTTCACCTAATGTAGGGTCATGTTGGCAGGATGCAGAGACCTGGTGCACCTTGCCAGCCCTCACATGATACTCACAAGCACACTGCAGACTGTCAGATAGCTGTGACTATCAGTGGCAAATGCTTGGAACCTGAGGAACAGAGCACTATTTCTGTATTTATATAAATACTTTTCCAGTGTCTTTGATGCATGTAAGAAAGGAAGAGTGTCTGAATATTTTCTTTGCATCTTGGCAAGAGGGTCAGAGTCATGTAGGAAATAGGATTTTCCTTCATGAGGAAAAATAAGTTTGTAGCTTTCATTGTGACTTGAAATTTAAGTTCTTTCTGGATTCAGAGGAACAGAAGACAGAATTCCAGAGAATCTGTGTGCCTTGCTGTAAAGCCAGGCAGCTGGCAGAACAAGCTCACGTGACATCACGCTTGGTTGGTGGTCTGTCAAATGTGGCATCCCCATAAGACAGAAAAAGGTAGAGAATGCCAGAAAGCAGGAAGGCTGCCAGCCCAGCATCCTCAACTTGAAAGTGGTGAGCAAGGGACTTGGAAAGTTCAGGAATTCATTAGGTCTGGTGAAGGAGTGGGGTAGTTCAGTAGGTGTGTGGTTGGGAACCAGCATTCCTGGGTGCGTCTAGGCAGAGAGGGCAGGAGGTGTCTTCAGCTTTCCCAAAGAAAATGGAAAGTTTTTCAAGTAATATCAAAGGCTTTGTGTGTGGCGATTGTGTACTATTGATGTTAAGGCAAGAAGGAAGAAAATTTTTATGATGAGAATGAAACACTGGAACAGGTTGCCTAGAGAGGTGGTGGGTGTCATCAAGATGGTAGATGCTTTCTTCCAACCCAAACCATTCTATAATATTGTTGTTGTTGTTGTTCTTATTATACCCCATTTTTCCCTAAAGAAAAAATAAAATTGGGTTTTACTGGAAAAATCCTGACCTGAAAGCTTCACGTTTTGGTAGTTGGAAAAGAGTTGTGTGTATTTATCCTTAAGTTTGGAGGGGGTGGATATGCAATGCAGCTGTTTCTCTTTTATGCATCCCTTTGATCTGTTCATCTTTCCGGCCCACCTCACCTCCATCTGTAGGTTTGTTCCATCTGATATGCAGATTTGAGCCTTCTGGGATTGAGTTGCTTCTCCGTTGAGCCTAGTGCAGTGATATTTATGAGCCAGAGTCTGTAGTTACTGAACTGTATCGTCTTTGACAGTGTTTCAGGTAACCTCTGAAAAGTAAATATGTAGGAGGCTTTTGAAATCCTTAGGAAATAAATGAGAACTTGATCGCAGGATGCAGTGAATTGAGGCCTTTATTTTTTCATCACAGGAAAAACTTGTCCATATTGTGATTTTAGTGGTCACTAAAAAAACCCCAAAGGTGTTCTTCCGAGCTGACTTTTGCTGCTCTATCAACAGTAGTTTCAGTAGTTTCAGTGCTGTATCAATGAGACTGTGGGGAATGCAGAAGAGTCATCATGAAGCAGGACTTTTAAAAAACATTATTAGAACTAGATATGAATTCTGGTGTGAAATAATTTAGGAAATTGTAGCTGAAGTAAAATCTGTATGTATAATTAAAGCAAAGCATAGAAGATGTGGCTGGTATGTTCAAGTATGCATTTGAATTGTATAAATTTTGTGTCTTTTAAATTCACAATTCAAATAAGGAGTATCTTATGACTATTGTGATTCTCCAATAAGCAGCTGGCAAATCTTGAGCCTGGAGATGTTTACTGCCTGAGTTCATGTGGGTGAGATGTCTATCCTTCAGATACTTTGTGTGCTGCATATTGTCTGTGAAGTGACTTTCTTCGTGCTGCTTTTTTTAGAGTGCTTTGGGTTTTTTTTAGTTGAATGTACAACACAGGGAATACATGCATAGAGAATCAGGCATATATATACATAAGAATGGCAAGACTCTGGCTAATGAGTTTCAATAGTGCAAGAGGCATTTCCAAATGGTCAAATTAGCCTCCAGCAAGTTTTGAAATAAGGATTGATGGATTCCTGAAGAGAACTCAATTGGTAGTTTATTTTTTAATACAGCTTTTCCTAAAGTAATACAGCTTAATTTAGCCAGCAAGTTTTTTCAGTTATTTCTCTTTAAGTTTAATTTAAGTTTATGTGAAAGTATAATTGGAGATGGGTAATTTTTGCCAAGTCATCAATGAAATAAATATTGGTTTAATAAAGTATGCAGAAGATATTCCTGGTCTCACTATAAAATGTGGCTACACTGTAGTAATTAACATGCATAAACATTAACTGCTGCTGTAGATAGAAAAATACTATATAATGTAAAAGAATTGTAGGCAGTGTGCAAATATTTTATATGACACCTAAGTTCATAGGGGAGGAGAGGAGACAAAATCTTACACTAGTCCTATTAAAGTAAATGGATGGGGAGAAAATGAGATTTTGTGTGTACAATTCCTACCTTGTTTCCTTGTTTTCTTTTGTCGTATTTGTTCACATTACCTTCTGTTCTTAGCCATTTATAGCTGCATCACAGTGCAGCTGTGAATCATATATGTATATTTGTCATTTTTTTCAGATATATTTCAAAAAATGTTTCCTAAAATACTCAAACTATGTTGGTTAATAATTTTCAGAGTTGTTTCTTTAATTATAATTTTTCATTCTTTTATGTATGTACAGGATCTAAGCTCTTCTGGAGATCTCTTAAAATGACAAGTTCTGAGTTGTTTTAAGGACTCTGTCCCATTTCAGTTTGAAAGGTGAGACATCCAAAAAAGAGGTGGCCTTTGCCTAAATTAACAAGGTTAAATT
>VZTN01020293.1:9116-33714 GCA_013400515.1 Erpornis zantholeuca | reverse complement strand
GAATCTACGGCTGCCCCCCCCCCGCCCCCCAGTATTTCTTTCTGAAGAACTATTGATACAAACTCTTATATGATATTTGATCAAAAATGCAATATATGAGAAAAAGCAGAGATCATTGCAAATTATGCAGTAAAGAAGTTAGTTTTTTTCATAATTTTTAAAGCAAGTTGGCAATGTAACAAATATTTGGTTGCCACTGCAGGGGATGTATTTTTAGTTAGCTGAGTCTCTCTGTTCAGTTGCTCTTTCTCTGCTTTTTGTTTTCTGGTATTTGTTGCTTTCCTAGCCTGTATCCTGAGGGCATGACAGCATCACAGTGAACAGCATAAAATAACAGTGTAAAAGGTAGCATAACATACTTTGGGGTGCCATAGGTTACATAGACAGGAGGATTTATTGTAATTTTGTTGTCTAAGCTTTAGGTCAGCACAGAAAACAAAACATCACTGAGTAAATTCCATTCCAAGTTGTCTCTAATCTTTGAACAGAAGCAAAGTCTCTGACCTGAGTATTTTGTTCTAGTCTGATAATAGAGCCCATATAGGGTTATATTTGCATATCAAATATGAATTTGATATGCAAACATTTACAGCGAAATTGGTCCAGCTAGCATTTAATATGTGCTATGTAACTTTAAAAGCTCTGAACAATGAAGCTGTATGGAAGTCTTTTGCACAATGATGAGCTCTATTTTTCCATTATTTATCTGTATTTAATCTGAAGAGCTTCTGTGATTGCTTACTGCCTTTAGGTTTTGTTTGTGGGGTTTGTTTGTTTGTTTGTTTGATTTTTTAAGGCATGGTATCCTCTTTTGAGAGTTATATGATTGCTTAGCATATGAGACTAGAAACTCTCAGGAGGGATTTTGAACTGTTGCGATATGTTATTTTTCATAATAAGGAAACTGTAAGGATGAAATTGTTTTGATTCTTTGAGGCAGCTGTAATCTTTTCTCACCTTTCCTTGAAAGCAATATCTCTGTTGTGGAGAAAGTGAAATTTAGAGCAGGAGAGGTGATGGCAATATGGAATTGAGTGAATCAAGCTTGGAAGGGTGGGAGTATCAGTGCAGAGAGAGAAGAGCTGAGATCTGAGTTTCTGTGCCGATTTTTGGGTCCTGCATGTTATATAGCAAATTTTTCCTGCTTCTTTGTGCTGACAAATGCTTTTCGCCTTCTCCTTCTAACCCAGAATTTTCTGAAGTAACAATCAGGCTTCTTATGAGCAGAATTTATCCTGCACATCACTTAAAAACACTAATGTTTTCCTGCATTAAACAGTGGCTAAAGTGTAAGAAAAAGTCTAGGTACGATGCTTTTCAAATTAAAGGTGGTAGAATCCATATTAAAAACATTTCATTAATAGTGTCAATTTGTGTGAGGAAGAGTTATTTAAAATTGACTGCAGTGGATTCAGTGTTTACTTACCATTTGATGGTTACTCCACAAGAAGGTTCTACCTTGTGCAACAAAATCTAGTCTTTATTAAAAATAAATTAGCTGTCTTATAGTATTTCCTATGCTATTTTTGTGAATCATCTGTGAAAAGTACATTGTGTTCAAGTATGAAGATTAGCTTATTATGGCTATCTTGATTTTCTTTTCTTTCCCTTCCCCTTGGAATGAGGTAAATGCATAAACACTGCTGGAAGACAGATCTACTAAGATCCTTTATATTATTTACTAATGGCCATGTGTTTCAGATTTCAGTTTAATTTACATGAATCAAAAAAAAATCTTGTGTGGATCTCCAGAAGGGTTAATCCAGCTCAAGAAATTTAGTAGAGTGATGGCAGATGAAGGTTAGCAAAGACACAAGTGAGAGACTGCTTATGATTCAGAGCCTGTACATTTTTGTACACTCCTGATCAGGGAGGTTTCATTGGGAAGCATTATTTAGATTTTCCATGTTAGTTTTGTCAAGATTATCTACTACACAGAAACCAATAAAGAACAAACAAGAAGTATTAGAAAAGCAATGAGAAACTATAAAAAAACTATACAGGAAAACAGTTACTGTAGTAAGAGTGATTTGCTGTTATTACCACTTCAGTGTGGTGTTAATGAAAGAAGTTCATGTAAGGAGATAAAACAAGTACTGTAACAACAGACCTTCAAATGCAGACAGTGTCTGATATTTAAAAGCAATTTGGCAATATTTTAAGGACCCTTCTTTTGATAACTGTAATATTGAAGTTAAAGTGCTTTTCATGAGCATCCATTAGCGTGCTTGCTTTCTAGGAAATGGCTTGGATGCATTATGCAAAGTAATGAAACATACGGTGGAGGCTGGTCCGATACTACCCTTGATATGTTCCTAATGCATGGTGAAGATGTATGGAATATCACTGCATGTAAATCTAAAGATAGCAAACCTTGTACAGATGGAATAGAGCTGGAAGTGTCTGCAATGTAAAGAGAGTTTCATGAACTATAAATCTCAATGTGTGGCTGTTTGTGGGGTTTGGACCAACCTAGTCCAGAACCAACTCCCCCACCTTAAATGGCATAAGGGAGAGAGTTGGAAAAGCAAAAGCAAGAAAACCTTGTGGGTCAAACTAAAAGGAGTGTAAAGCAAAGAAAAGAGGTGGGATACCCTTTCTAGCTCCAGTGATGCAAAACTGTCATATATTCTCAAAAGCTACAAAAGGCAGAATTATTTTATAGTGAAGCTGTTGCAGTCAAACTATTGCAAATCACTGTCACAGGTTAATTGTCCTTTGTCTCCAATTCTGTTTCTCAAATGTTTTGACCTTGCTCAGAAGAGACATTGTAGAATAATGCCAATTTTCTTTAGCATCAAGGATATCTAAAACTGTTATCCCAGTTCTCTTGTATTGATAATCTCTTATGTCTCTGCTCGAAAAAGGAGGCCAAAACTAAGGGATGGTGATCTACACAAATGCTTACTTATTTTAGAGAGAAGAAAGAGCTCTAATAAAATATATCTGTTGCCATTATTCTAGTAGTTGGACCAGACAACATGTTAATTCAGTTTTAATTACAGATGATTAATTTCTTCAGTCTTGAGCACATGGGATGTTAGGAAAATTGTTTGCCTGAAGCACCTTTGTTTAAATAAGCAATGACATGATGTATCAACATTAATCATGACCTTAAATGAAAGTAATACCATTTTTTCCCTGTTTTGGGCACAGTTTGTGGTGGCATTGGAGAATGCAGGCTTCAAAAGAACTAAAGATTTTACTTTCCAGATATTATTCATTTTAACAAGGAATCAAAGTTCTTCTTAGCCTGCTAATTCTTTTTCAGCTATTTTAGTAAGATTTTTTCCCTTGCATGTGTGATGTTCTCTAGGTCCCAAATAGCTTTAGAGATTTCTATTTCTAATACAAGTTGCAAATGAAAAATTGATCGTTTTAAATTTTTACTAGTGCACCCTTCTTTAGGGAGAGTTTAGATGCTAAAATGAAAATTTTAAAACGCTGAAATTTGCTATCCTTTCCCTGAAAATTTGCTAATCACACTGGGTGGAATTTATCTTACCTTGATGTAGGCATTGAAAATCAAATAAATTTCATCTTATATGATACGTTTTCCTTGTTCTGATGAGAAGATGGGCTGCATGTAAACAGGTCAGATATCATACATAATAGTTGTCTGCAATATATATTTCATCTTCTTTAATTAAATTCAGGTAGGGGAGGTATCTTTCAGAGTTTTTGTTCATTGTTTTTTTTATTTTAAACCCTCAATCTTCTTTTTAGAGGAGACCATTTATAGAGCGTTTTACTGCAAGACATGGATGTGCTCTGGTTCTGCTGCTTCTTTAATTAAGCCTTTTTTTTCTATCTGTTCTTGTTAGGAGCCAGGACTATAACGTTTTGGGAGTAAAAAAATATGGAAAAAATGAAGATAGTCCCTGCACCCAAGTGATCTAAGTTTAAAAACAGTAAAAGAAACAATGGACAAAAATTCCAGCATGATAGTGATCTCGTGCCAAAAGCCTAAAAGCAACTTTTACGTTTTGTGTAGAAGAGAGATTTTGCTGAATTCTGGGCTGAATGCTTAATTTTAACATAGCAGTTACTATGGGGTGACAAAGAATGATTTCAGGTCAAAAAATGTATCCTGTTTTGGACTGGAAAGCTTCGTGGTTGTGTGAGTACTGGCAGCGTTGAGTCATCTCTCATATGGCCACTTTTTGGTCATCTGATGGGGAGCCCTGTTGAATGCTTGCCTGAATAATGTTGTGTGGCAAGTGAAGCCAAAGGCTGTGCTGTTTGATGTTTTTTACAGTGATTGCCATTATTATGGATAAATAAGTTATATAAATAAATAAATTATGGATAGCAAGGCAAATGTGTACAGATTAAATGATTTTGTAGGGTCGTAATTTGCTTTCAGGGGAAATTTTGACTTTTGTCAAAAGGCTAGCAGAAGTCTAATGGTGCAGAAAGATTTATTAGAAGACAGGATAGTTATACCTTTTTAGTATGCTATTTCTTTTTATTCTTGAGCTTTCATTAGGACTAATTGATTTCAAGCTGCCACTGCACAAGGAAACAAATAAGAGCATGTTTTATGGGAGTCTCTGCATTTAGGTTTCAGAGAGATCTACAACTTCCACTGACATTGGTTGAACCCACGTGCACTCAGCACTTCTGGAAAAACTTTTCTTGATCTAACTTAAAGAGTAAACATGTGGCATGAATGTGACTTCTACCCCTCGGGAACCAAACAAGACAGAAATATGTTATCTTTTGGCTTGGGATGGGGGAATAATTGGTGGACAGTATTTTTATGCAGCCCTATCTGCTGCCTTCCATCCTCCTTCTGGGGGTTGCTACAAGGCTTCAAGCGCCCACCTTGTGGAGCTGATTAAAGTAGTGGTGTTGCTTAATACTGGCACTTGTTTTCTCTCTGTTGCTGGGTTGTCTCCACCTTGCTCCCATGGCCTCGTGGCTGTGCTTTCGGGGGGGGCAGTGTGGGTGGGGGTGAGGAGAGGTGGCTGGGGACCTGGAAGTGGGAAGGGGTGGGAAGAGGAGATAAAGCCCAACGGGAGGAATGGGGCTGCTGGACGAACTGATGCTCCTGCTTGAGGCCCAATTTAATGTGAAATCCTATCTTTTCATGCCTCTTCTAACAGACAGGTCTGTTTCTGATATCATCTCTTAATCCTCAGTCATGCTGCCAGCGCTTGAAGAATTATGTGAAAGATATTCTGATGTTATGATAATTTTCAGTAAACTTTATTCTGCCATTTAACTTAAGGATCAAAAGTCAGAGCATGGCTATGGCCCTGCACTGATTGGGGTGGGGGGGAGGGGGGCTGGTTACCCTCTGGTCCCAGCAGGCTGTGTGGATTTACTCCCACAGGTATAGAAGCACTCAGGTAATTCAAATGTTGCGGCATTTGCTTCCTGCCTGCAATTAACTAGATTGCAATATGATTATTTCATTATTTGTTAATATTATCTAAGCTATTTGATTGCATGGTAGCTAGTTCTCATATTAAAACCAGAAAAGTCAGCCATGAAAGCTTAGAATAATTGTGTGCTTGATATTTTAGTTAGACAAAAGTAATTTCACTAACAGTTGAAAATTACAGTTCTCTTGTCTGTAAGACAATCAAAATTAGTGTAGAATATACTTCAGATAAACTTAATCTCAGTTTGAAACACCTCTATCCCTGTTAGTTTGGAAAAGTATCACAATAAAGTATTGCCACAGCTCAACCTCTTTGTGAGTATATGGGGGGATTCCAGTTTCAAGCTTTTTGATCGATTTTAAACTTTTTATCAATAATTAAACAAACCTAAATTGAATCCTTGGAATTCAGTAAAACTCTTGATCACATTATTTTTGCATCAGGTACCTCATTTCTATTTTTCTGCTGAGTGTGGGAATGTATTTACAAAATTTTGCTGTGTCATTTAGCTTTGAAGATCTAGACTGGTAATATAAAAAGAGAGTCTCTGTCTGCTTTTGTCTTGAAGAAGAAAGAATTCTGATTCTCTTTCTTCCTGTGCTAGTGTGATAAGCTCAAAGAACCAAAGTATACACTTGATAGCATAAGGTGAGTTTAAAATGCACAGCACTGCATATTAGTATCAGAATGTTATAAAATTTCTTAGTAACTGTTCAGTCCTAGCCTTTTATGAAAGATATTTAGTTTTTTGAACTGCAGAGCTTACATTTCAGCAGTTTATGCTATGGAACCACTGCTCTTCCCTTTCAGTTGCATACAAGACTTTTGGCAGCGTTAGCAATTATGTACCTGAGGAATTTATACACAATATATCTATTCTTTAATAAGCTTTAGCTTCAGTGGAAGTAGTTGTTGCACAGACATAAAGTGATTCCCAGAAGTACTGGCTGAAGTTCTCCAGTGGTCCTTAGAACATCTGATGAAGGCTGTAAGAGAGTAAGTAAGGAGTAAGAGATTAATAATGGAGGATTACAGTGCTTGGCAAAAGATCATGGATTGATTACTGAGTATTTATAATTTTCTACTGAAATCTGGACATTTCTCAGAACTTGGAAATTTTACCTCTTTTTTTTTTTCAAGTTTCACCACTTTGTAGCTATAAATAATGGTATTGCCTTTAACTGTAAAGCCACTTTTAAGATATACTTTCTTTTTGAAATGGATGGCAAATTAGAAAATATATGCAAGTTATTTAATATTAGACCATTAGTTTTAGGTTCACTTTAGTGGAGAACACTTTGCATATAAATTGTCAGTGCAATTCTCTACTCTTTCATTTGAGGTGAATGCCAAAAAGACAAGTTTTTTGATTGGTATGGTGAAATTTATTTGATGTAGATGGAGAGGTGATGAACTTCTATCTATCATAGTTTACCTTTTTTTAGTATTAGAATGATACTGAATTTGACTAGATGCCTTGTTCACTATCTCTATTTTCTTCTTCACACTGCTTTTCTGCAGATTTTCCTTCAACAGGGCTGAATAGTGGTGTCTGTCGGTTTTGGTGTTAAAAATAATATTGGACAGATGTTTGCTTTCCTGAAATAAACTGCAATGCATAGATGTTGGATGCTGTTGAAGGAAAATGTGATAGCTGGTAGTTAATGTTTCTTGCTTAGTATTCCCTTTTGTTTCACTACACCCTAAAAGCTAGTCTGTCATTGGTGCAGATAGAATTTCCATGATCTGTTTTGCATTTGAAGTCAATTTAGTGTTTGTGAAAGGCTTCAGGAAGTTATTGTCATTGTGAGTGTCCTGCAGTGTACATGGATTTATTTGTCTGTTTTGTGGTCCACAGCTCTTCCACTAAGGAACCATATGCAAGAATGAAAATCCATAATTTTCATGGTGGTTGATGTCCTTTTGTTTTGTTTCTTATCTTGGTACTGCTTTGTGGGAGGAGATGTTTTTTCCCCTGTTTTCCTTTTTTATAATTTGTTTGGTTGGTTTTTGTCTGCTTGAAGACATGCATGTCTCTGATAAGATTACTATCAGAAGTACTAATTAAATATAAGGAGAGTAGTTATTTTTAGTTTAATTTGCTAAGCAGAACATGGACAGTATTAGTTTTCCCTGTGATGTCTTGTGAAAGGAAAGCTTTGCACCCATTCTTCCAATTCATCACTGAAAAGAAATACATATTTTATGAACTGGCAAACAAGCTTATAATGTCTAATAGAATTTTACTTATTATGCCTTTTACATGTCTGTAGCTACAGAGAATGTACTATTCATTGGCATTCTATGTAAATTTTGCTTTTCCATAAGGCTAATTTTAATTTTGTACTTCATTCTGATACCATCTTTGAAATGTGTAGAATCATAATGTTTAGAAAGTAATGTGATATTTGGAATCTCGCTTTTACCTGGCATATTTTTTTTTCAGTGAATTGGTTTTGTTTCTATAGAGTCATAACATATGTCCTGCTTGCTGCTATTATCTGTCCCTATCACCATTAAAAAAAAGGACTGTGGGGAGCATCAAGCAAATGCTGTTTTGCAGCCACTGCTCCATTTAGATTGAATGAGCAGGATTTATGCATAATGCTCTCAAGGCTTATTTGTATGTTATATTGTATGGGTGTCTCTTACATAGCCTTGGAATACATGTAAAAATACTAGACCAAGGTGGGGAGCCAAAAATACAAACCATGGATCTCTTCATGTCAGACAGAGGAGAACCAGGGTATTTTTTGCTAGATAAGGTAAAGAAATACTTCTATAATATAGCCAAATCTGTTTTTTTTTTTTTAAAGTGCATACATCAGCATTACACTTTATGAAATAACCTTTAGTATAAACTGAGATGACGTCAGGAGAACATTTTTTGAAAAATATACTGATCAGTGTGTCAAGGAGAGTTTTTTTCTGGAGATGTTGGGAGGAACTGAAGAAATGAAGTGTTCTGCAATCTAAGTGTCTGGATTTTTTAGATGTGGTGAAGGAAGACACATAAATAAAATGTTCAAGCTAGTAGTGAGGCATCTTAAAGCCTTTAAGAGGCATTAAGAGAAAAAGTTTGATGAACAGAAAAATGTTGTTTCTTGGGATTTCGATTTTCTAAAAAAAACCACCCCAACAACCCAGAAAACTCTAATGTCATTGATATGTGAGGAGTACTGAAATAACTCTTTTTTTGATTGAAGGTTGCAGGAGAGGAAAAGCAGCATTTGCAGTTACTCAGTAAATACATCCAGAGATTTGAGAAGGGAAAAGGCTCTGCTAGATACTTTGACCTCAGAACAGTGGGTGTATTGTTTTGTCATTGACCTTGCTGATCTCATACTTTAGGTTTGCAAATCTGATTACAGATTCAGCCAAGTATCCCAAAGTAGAACAGTGATAATCGTGACATTAAAGTTATTAACACAGCTTTTAAATTGTAGAATAATAATACTAAATATTGACATGGGTTTCATTTCTGCATGACATCCAAAATGATAGAAATAGCAAAGATAATTTGCACTGAAGACAGATTTATTTTGCAGTTTTAAAGTTTTAAATCCTATATTCTGTGTGTTTTATTCAGAGTATTAATCTCTCAGTAGAGAAATATTAATGCCGTTGTACAAATTGTTAGCAAAACTCAATCTGTTCAATGAAATTGAAAGCAAAATGAAGCAGAGAAAGAGGAAAATATGGAGAACTTATTTTATGAGGTTAGTAAGAAGACAGTAGCTTCTTAGTGGAGGAAAGTTTTAAGGCCAAAAGGAAATCTAATTGTTCTGAGAGGAATAATATGTCAGGAAGGGAAAAAACAGAATTATAGAACCTTGAGAATTTTTTTTTTAATGTGAACATATACATTAAATAAAATTAAAATGTAGTTTGGAAATCAAAATAAATTTCCTAACCTTCATAATTACTAGCTTCTCATTTCAGATCTGTGTAAGAGAAAGCAGATGGAGGGAATTAAAGGAAATAATAAGATGTGATATAAGCAACACCAGGGGATTTATTCACTGACTCAGGGAATCCCTTGCCATGTTATTCCTATATTACAAACTTTTCTATTACAAGACCTATTTTTTTTTAATGTTGCATGATACAAAGTATAGAGTAGGCACTAAAATTCATTTCTGAAAATATTTTATCAGATTGCTGCCTTTTTCACGACTTTCAGTGCTTCATGCAGATCTTTTGGCTCCCCGTGCTGAATACTACCCCGCAAGGTTTTGCTACCCAGCTGTGCCATTGAGGCACTGACTTTTGGCCTGACAGAAAGTGAGTGAGTGATTTCTGAGTGGCTCTGACCAGTGCTTCTCTGCAAATGCATAAGGAGAAAGAGTTTACCACTCTTTTAATAAAACCCAAGAGGCAGGTCTGAGTGCTTCTGCTGTTAGGTAGGCAATCCATGTCAGGACTTGGACTAATCTAGGGCAGCTCTCTCTGCAGTAAATTGTCACTGAAAGCTGCCAGAAAACTAAAAAAGTCTCTGATAAAAGCATAAAAACCTGCCACTACAAGCAGTGGAACCTGTTAAGAGATGGCTCACTCAGCCTGAGCCAAGCAGGGTGCTGTGGATAGTCTTGGTTCATGGAATTTGCAGATAGACCCGGCATTGATTGTTGACCAAAACCTGGCAGATTTACATGATTCTAAACAGACTTAGTAGTAGATCTGCAATCAAGTGCCATTATTTTAATGTAATTCCCAGTACAGGATGATTGAGAGCCTTTATTAGCTTTGTGTTACAAAATCCCAAACTAAAGATTTTTGGAATGAAGGAAAAGAATGAGTTTAATTACATCCTTTGTATACCTCACTGTGCTGCTTTATATTACTTAGTTGACCAAGCTCCTGGATATTTCAGTTGAGAGATGTGAAACATAATCCTGACTTTAGAGGTTTTGGCAAGTTATGGATAGCCTTGTTGGCCCTGTTGTGTCAACTTTTGTAGCACTGTCGTCTTTTTAAAATGTTTCATGTATTTGCAAAGACAACAGTGTTACGATATATTAATGTACTATGTTCTTATCCCCATAAGATAATGGTCTATTATTCCTAGGATTAAGGAGTTGAGACAGAATATTTACTGTCATCTGAAAGGAGAAAATATTTAGTCCATTGCCTTAGCCAGAAAGCCATCACTTCCTTGTCTGTGCATCTTCTGTTTCAGCTAACTGTAATATTTGAAGAGTTGATGGACGTTCACTCCCTTTTCCTGTGATCCAG
This sequence comes from Erpornis zantholeuca, assembly GCA_013400515.1. NCBI lineage: Eukaryota > Metazoa > Chordata > Aves > Passeriformes > Timaliidae > Erpornis > Erpornis zantholeuca. The sequence goes on along the minus strand of VZTN01020293.1, from coordinate 23,089 downwards.
CATTTGTGAAGTAGAAAAAATTCTGTTTTTTCCTGTTACTTTATCAATTTAATGAATGAGAACAGCATCAAGCTGATTAAGGATAGCAGTTGCTTCTGTATGGGTGGCAGCTGTGCTCCTTGTCTGCTGAAGAAGTTGTTTGTTGCTTGGTCAGGACTGAGAAGCAGCTTTTATCATGTCCTCAAAAAGGGGCAGCCAAGTTAGTTTTGCTCCCTCCTGGCTGCAAGACAAGTTTATGCTGTGAGCTTACTCTATGAGCTTATGCTGCATGTTTCATTTTGAGGAGTACAGTGAATGGAATTACTATTCTGATTTTCCACCAATTTGCTCACAGGGGAAGAATAGTTAGGGTGGCAAAACAGGAAAAACTAGACTGAATCTCTTTATTTCTCATTTTTGGGTGAGAAAGGACTGTGATAATTTAGTCCTAGACGTCCTCTTCCCAGTATGATGAGACATCTTAATTATTATTACAGTTTTAAAAGGTCTTGGTGTCTGTGTTTGTACACTGGGTAATTATAGAGTGGTAGCCCTTTGAGACATTTATCTTACTAGATCCCCATTACGTTACACCTGCACAGATGCATAACAAAAATCCAGCTCTTGCTATGTGTTTATGTCCCAAGCATAAGGCAAGATGGGTTCTGGAGGCAGGTGAGATAAAGAGATGCACAAAGGAAAAGCAGAGATGTACACACAAACAGATTTATCTTTATGATCCCTTCACAGATTGCCACGGCTGTCCAGACAAGGAGCAAACACTATGGTGGGAGATTAATTTTTTTATCTGTCACCTTTCAAGTGCAATGTGATCAAAGCTGATGTTGAAGCACTGCAGTATATAACGGAGTGTGTTTTCATTTAGCTGGGCCATCTGATTTTGCATTCATTACATAAGAATGCTAATTTTATGAAAATAACTGTAGTGCTTCTTGCTAAAATATTTACCTACTCTCTGGGAGAAATCGTGTATGTCCAGAAACACTGATGCCCTTCTGAGAGAAACAATCACTTCAAACATAATTTATAATACAAGCTAAAAAATGTCATTAGTTTTATTACTAATGATCATTTAGCCTTCAAATATTTAGAAGCTGCCTGGGGACCCTTTTGTTTCCCCTACCACAATTGCATAACAAACACTAGCAACAATTGCTTACTCATGGAAAAATTTATCTTAAGTAATGAATATATGAATTGTGAGTGGTATAGAATGTTTTTCTATTGCTTTTATTTTTAATTATATTTCCTTGTTCTGCTTATTTTTCCTTAAATTAATTTTGAGTTGACAGTGATCTACGACAATTTGTCTGCCATCTTAGAGTAGAAAAGTACACACAGTGAATTTTTCTCTTCATTTAGTTATTTAGCCACCACCTTGAAATGCTGAAACCGAGAAAGGAACATTGCTGGAGCCATTTCCAAAAACTGGATGGCAAACTGAAGCCTTTTGTATCAGGGACTGTCTTATTATACAATGAGCATAGCAATTGTGACCTCTTAACTTTCAGTCTTCTCTCTTTATAATTTGCTTAGACTTTTTTGTTTTTATTTTGGCATGTTCTTTAGAATATACTAAGTTAAAAAATGCTCTGTTGGGTCAGGTCACTGGTCCACCTACCTGAGGAGCTGAGAACTGGACACGTTGCTCTCACAGTGCAGGCTCACTAGGGCTGAGTAGAGGGGCAGGATCATCTGCCTTGGCATGCTGCCCACCCTGGTCTAATGCACCCCAGGGTACCTTTGGCCACCTTGGCTGCAAGGGCAGCTGGCTCATGGCTAACCTGCTCACCAGGACTCTCAGGTCCTTCTCATCAGAGCTGCTTCCCAGCCCGGAATCTGTACTTGTACATGAGATTATTCTTCCCTAGGTTGCTTATACCTTATGCAGTACCTTGTGAGAAACTCCAGATGTTAGTTATAGACTCAGTTTTCAAAATCCACAACCCAAACAACCCCTAAAATGGGTGGGAGTATTTCTTTCAATCTGTTGTAAACCTGCAAGGATTTCTTCAAATTTTTCTCCATTTCCCCTTTATTTTCAGTACATTTGATCTGTCATGGTTTATGTGCTTTCCTCTCCCTGTTTGGGTAAGCTTCCAGGTTTTTTTAAACTGTTGGCTTTTTCACTGAGATAATCTCCTTTTGTTTCCCACTGAGCTAAGAAGGTCTCTATCTGTTTTGTTCTCTGTTAGAAATGTTAGGCATTTTTATCTGGTAATCTAGTACATTGTTTTTTGAACAGCTCATGCTTGCATTGTTGCATGCTTTTTCTTGACCTCTACTTTTGGGTTTTGTTCATTTAATTTGTCTTCTTGTACCATTTCTATTTGTGTCCTTCCTTGAAATTGAATATCCTTATGCTGGATTTATTGGAATACTCTTTTTTTTTCGGTGTTATTTTTAATTTTGTTGTGATTGTTTTTAAACATAGTGTGTTTCCCTCACAACTTGATACCAGTCATTTGCTCCATTTCTAAATAAAGCCTGAAGAGCTTCTTTTGGGGGATTTAAGACCAGTTCTTCTAGGAACTGGTCACTGCATCCAAAAAATTGTATTTCTGCATCTTGTGCTGATCAGACATTAGTCCATACTGCATATAGATAGTTAAAAATTGCTGCTTCTGCATATTGAGTTTTTTGTGTCTCAGAGAACATATCCTGATCAAAGTCTCCTAACACATTTCTAGGCTTCTAATACTGTTGTAGAAGAACTTACAAGTTTTGCTTATACTTACTTGCTTACTATTGCAGGTCCTGGTCAGCTGACATTGCAGCTGGTCAGACTTGCTTTTCTGGTTAATCCTTATTTCCCCAGTTCTTTGTATATCTCTTCTTATCCCCCTTGTCTCATTGTTGCCTTGAGACAGCCTATCTCTTGGGACTTGGACAAGGATTTTTAAGCATTTTGGAGAATGCTGTCACGGAGGTCCTTGACTTCAGTTTCCAACTAAGAAACTGAATATAGCCTTCTAAATACCCTTCCTACACTTCTTCCTGAAGTAACAAAAGGGAATGATGACCATGATCCCCTCTCCTTTATGCCCAGTTATAACTAATCTAACTTTTTGGCAAGTTCTGCAGTCTTTAGACTCGGTGGATGAATTATTTGTCAGTCCCCTTGGACTTTGCCATCTGTCATACTCTTCCATTGCCAGCAGTGGCTCTTGCCTGTTATGTAAATCCCCACAGCTGCAGAGCCCCCTCAGTACGTGAGGATGCTGCAGTACTGTCTCCCAGTCCAGCCTGAGCACCACTACTGCTGCAGCATTTTGGACCATCTCATGTGTGGGCCTCTTTGTGAAGGGTGCTCATGTAAAGTATGCAAGAGATCGGACAGGTGTCACTTCTTGGTTCCAAGTGTTGTCAGTGTCTCTGTCAAAGAGCCTATATGAGCACAAGTTTCTTTTTTTGCTTCACAGTAAATTGGAACAATGACACATGAAAGTGATCATTGTGTATAAAATGGCTCTGCTCTGACTGTGTTTTTCATGTAATTCTTTCACATAACTATTTGTACAAAGTAAGATGAAGTAGCTCTCTGATTGTACTGAAGGATTAGGTTTGGCCTAATGCTGGTAGTTAGTCATAAATCTGAACTTTTGAATATTTAAAACTTATTTTTTTAATAAGTCTCAAAACTTTGATGAATTAAAATAGTACCTTTTACCCAGTGCCAGTATTATTTCTTCTGATTCAATATATTTTCTTTTTATTAAGCCCACATAATTGCTTCTGTTTATTGCTCCCGTATGCTGGTATGTTCTGATACTGAAATAGTGAATGATTATTTTCCATGTCAATAATTTCAACATTTTAGCTAATACTTTGTGTTATTGGAGTATTACTATTTATTCTGAGTATGCATTAGAGAAAAACCAGAAATATGTAGGAATATAAGTATTAGAATATTTGTACTTGTCTGACTAGGTAAGATGTGAGGGAGTTAAATGTATTTTCTGTATAGCTTCATTTTAAATCATTATGTTTATGAGATGGTTATCACTTCTTGAGGAGACTAGAAAAAAATAATTTGGATTATTACAGGGAAAAATGGATTTTTAAAAAATTTCCTTTATGTATGTAGAAAAACATTCTTTCACACTTCAGAATATTTAAAACTATCAGAATTGTTTTGGTCTGTAGTCAGTTTTACAAATAATTAAATTAATCACTGTCCTTTTTTTGAAAATTAGTTCTAACTGTATTTCAGCTATCTGTGCTTCACAGTATTTAAGATACCATTTCAAATATTAGTTTAGTGTGTTTATTAGTTGGAAAACTTACTTAATATAGAGGACTTAAAATGGGATGATCTTGAAAAGCAAAAATTTTGTTTCCAGTATTAGTGCCTTGGAAATTACATTATGAATCAGAGCATTTATTTATGCAGAGCACCATGTTATGGTGGTTTGGCTAGCTTAAGTGTGAGATTTCTTGTTGCTATTCTGTGTCTGAAATCACATACAGAAACCACTTAAAGTGTTGATCAACTCTGTTCATAGAACAACACTGCCATAAAAAATGTTGCTTATTTATTCCTGTTATCTCAAATTGCTCCAGAGAAGAGAGGCAGAAACCCTTTAATGTGAATGGGAAAAGAGAGATGCAGAGAAGAGGCTTGATCTTGTGAGGATATATGACTGAGTGCATATTTCAGTAAAGTTTGTGTACTGACTTGTTTATTCACAGTTTCCCATCAGACCTGTTCTGTTTTCACCTGTGGCTAGACATAGCTCAGTCTCAGCAAAACGTTTTTACTAACTTCCCATTTTTTGGAAGTGATGTAAACACTGAACAGCTAAATCCTTCTTTGAATCCAGGCCTCTGGAGGTAGCTTCTTTATTTCAGAATCCTTCAAAAAGACTCAGTATATTACAGGCAGGTTGCTCTCTGGAATAATCTAATGAATTCCAGAAGACAAATCAGCTGTCTGGGCTATTTAGTTGGCATATCAAACTCCTGCAGACTGTTACACATGTATTGGAAGGAAGAAATTTATTTTTGTGTCCTTTTTTTGCTTAACTAACACAGACATTTACTTAAACAGTTATGTTAAATAGATTTTAACTGCGCCTGGTTATCCAAGTGTAGTCTACACATTTCCACAGATAATTCACTCTCTTGTAAAGAGGAGGGACAGCCTTCTAACAATTCTTAAATTAATGAATCTGCTAATTCAATCCAAAGAAAAGAGCTTCCCACATTTCAGCCATCCTCCATCTAGGTGACTCATGATTTTCTTGTAAATTGGACTGCTGGATGTCAGGGATTTTCCACTAAGAATTGTGGATGTTGTACAGTCTTCTGAACTAGAATTGTTTCCTCTCCAAGTTCACCTCAGTTTTTTAAAAGTCATGCTTATAATATGATATATAATTTTTCAGATACTTGCAGCTTTAATCCATACTTTTCCTCTGTGTTTAAATAGAAGTTCTCATTTTTCTTGACTTTTTTTTGAGCTTATGAATACTGCTTTGATTTCTGAGAGTTGTCTGTTGTTTGGGAGTTAAATATTAACAGTTTAATGTTAAATTTGCATAATAGCAAAAATTACTAAAGCACTTCCATTTCAAGGAGGAGGAGATCTGAATTTTTCTGAGTGAAGGGATGGAAAATGAAATGGTCTATCATGCTTATATTTGTTCCAGTGTAATTTTCTTTTCCATTAATGAGAATATACCTATTACTGTGCATGTTCTAGAATAGAGAACACAGTTTACTTTTAAAGTATAACCATGCTAAAAAGCCTGGAGGCATTATTCTGATCTCCTTTTTGCTGCAAGAGGGTGGTGATTAAAAATAAAAGGGAAAAAAGCCCTTTCAAAATTAAAATTTTATCTTATTAAATTGTGAGTTTTTTACCCTACCAAAGCAGTAAGCCTTTTCTTGAGTTTCAGCAACTTTGAAGACCTAAATTTATCAAAAGACTGTTCAGATAATTTCCTGCTTATGTGGCTTTTTGAAAAGAATGTATAAATTATTTCTCCATAATCTTTAATTATGCTGAGCCTTAGGAGCTGTTAGAAAAGCATGCTGGAAAGTCTTCCATAACATGCTTAATTCCACATCTCCCCTATTTTGTGGCTGGGTTGAACAACATGAAGGTGCAGAAAACACAAAAATATTCTCTCTTTCCTCCACTTTCTTGCTCTGCCACCCTAAATTTTGGTGTTCTTAGAATTTCACTGTTTTCTTCCTTTCTTTCTTTGTCAAAGCCTCTTGGTGTCATCCTGTAGACTCCTTGATTGTAGGTGGGTCTATAGCATCCTTCAGTTAGGGGCCTGGGATATATGATGTCCTTAGGTTGCTAAGCTGTGTTTGTGACACCATTCCTGTAGTTGCTGGATAGTGATCATGTGGCCACATGCCTTAAAGCTTCTGACTATTACAGTTTGAAGAATATTTTTCTCCTTTGTACTCTCCTTGATCAGTAAACAGTGTGTTAATCTCCCACCCCTATTTCACATGTTAATGCATCAACAAGGGAAGTTTGTGGATTTTTTGGAAGCATTTTTTCCTTATGTATGAGTTTGGTTGAAATAAAAAAGGGATTCTTTGAACTAGGACAGTCTGAAATGTAAAGAAGTCCAAGGAAAGTACCACAACTCTGGTGAATCGCTTTTATTTTTCTGCTCATTTTAGGTTCTGTCTAAAAAAGTGGTTGTAGATACAGGAATTGGATGGAGGAATATGTCTGGATGTTCCTTTAATTTGAAGAATCCACCTGTTATTCTACTGGCATACAAGGAGAATTGGAAAATAAATTATTGTTAATGTGTATTATTTGTTACAGTACTATAGCTCATATTTGTATTAGAACTAAGATGAAAAATCTAAAGGGAGAGACGGTTTGTTTACCCACAGAACCAGGACTTGGAAAGACTGGAAACGTTTGTGCCAGATTTGCCATGGCAAAGCCTGACAGGGCTCTTCTGCATATATTGGAAGAATTGAGGATCAGTGTGAATTCAGTCACTGGCATCTCTGTAGGAGCTATAGGGCCTTGCCTATAGCTGACAGCTGTACTGCCTTTGTTTTGAGATGTGAACATTCTCTCTGTTTGTTTTTTCTTTGATCGTTTTGTTGATTTCTGGCCTGTAAGAAAGCTATCAGAAGACATCTGTCACTTCCTGTCCCTAGTGACTGGTTTGGATAGGACTGAACAGCTATGGTTTCCTGTCTCCCAAACTACTCTGTATTCTTAATGCCTTCTTATCTTGTCAGGAAGATAGGAGGCCTGCCATTAAGAAGTTATTACCATGAGGCTGGCTGAAGGAATGGCTGTCACCAGCCTGGTCTCTGATGCACTGTGGCAGTCATGTGTACATTAATGAAATGAAAATGAGGGTTTGCCTTTCTGCTCTTTGTAGCGAGTGTCTTTGGGTGACCTCGGGATTTCATTGAAAGACAGAGGAAAATACTTCAATAGATTAAATGACACTTTGGGACTTGTATCAAACCACCCTTCATTCAGTGTGGAATGATGTCCCTGCCTTTCACTTTGTCCAGTTGTCTTCCAGCAACTGCAAAAAAAAAAGGGTCGTCTGTACTTGCCCTTCAGTGCTTGCAGAAGTTTATAATGCAGCACAAAGGAGAGGATTTGCAAAGCTGCATTTCTGAAGTCCAGTGGTATTCATGGGATTTGAGTTTGAAATAAACACAGTAAGGTTCAGGCAGTTGTAAGTTGGGGTGTTTGGTGGTGAACAGTGCAGTCATGTTGTGGTGCTTAGACAGAAGATTCCTTCAGCCTCCAGCGATCTGCAGCTTGTGGAGTCAGCGGTGACATCCTTCTGCTTAACACAGTGTGTCTAACAATGCAAGCAGTGTTCCAGCTGCCTGCTGGGAGTAATGTCAGGGTGTGGGTGGACAAGACCATTAGCATTTTGTGAAGAGTCCAGTGTCTATATACAGAACTGACTTGCCAGTTACCTAAATCATACGTGCAGTGACAGTGAGATTCCGTGTCTTCCTTCCCCTTCTGCAAATGCTGCATTCTGCTTTCGAAGTGGCCATGTGAGGGTGGTATCCTCCCTTTAATTTACTAATGGGATTACTGCAGTGAAAGGCAGTCCATTGCTGTCACTAATACCAGCTCATTTGTTTTTTTTTTTTCCCCTTCCAATGCATTCCTGGGTAGTTAAAACACATTGCCAGCCCAATGTGGGATTCTTGGATGAGGTTTTCTAACAGGAAAGTCACTTGTAGTAGTTACCTGATCTCTGTCTAAAAAGACATTTGAAGAGACAACCTATATAAGTGCTGATTCATATAATTAAGCTTGTACATAAATGGAGGTAAAGTACAGACATTTGCTTTCAAACTCAACAGAATACTGAGGATCTTGTTACTGGGCAATGATAAAAGTAATTTAATTATAATTTACCATCTTCTTTATTACTGATGGAAGCCAGTTTCTCAGGGGCCAGACTTTAAGAGCCGCATGGTTATGGATCAATAATATTTTTATTTTCTTGAGACTCTGTGCATCTTGTTCAGCTCATTAATTCCTCTATTCCAGTGATTTTGCTAATTGTTTATTTACTGCTTCAGATTTCAACTGTGTTCTTAAAGCATCAACTTCATTAGTATGATAAAGGGCTTTCTTTCTTATCGTAGCTCACTACTGATGCAGCTTTTCTTTATGTTCTCATTTTAATGGCATTGAGTAAAAGCAAATAAGCTTACCCCAGTAATGTAAGAAATCTGAGATATTAGCAGATTTTTAGGGCCAATAAGAAAGTACATCACCCTAAGTTCTGCACTTAAATAATTTTCATAGTATGAAAGTTGGCAGTTGCTTTACTTACAGATTTAAATATGAATGGATGTAGCTCTTTGATGTATCTGATGACAACATACAGGTCATATTGCTGTTAGCATCATCTGGTATGCTGCTTATTTCATTTTTTTTTTGATACACAGATAAAGGACAAGGGGATTGACTTGGTTTCACCTTTTTGTAGCTGAGTAGAGCTGCCCATTGCAGCCTCTTGAATTCAGCATGATTGTTTCTCTGAGATCTCTCAAAGGCATTTAGTTGTGTGCTTGCCAGCAGTGCTGGTCTGATTAGCAGTGTTCTCACTATGCTGGAGAAAGGCCTGTGTTCGAGTAACTCTGATAATGCTGGGATACGTGGCAGCACATAGTCCACTGAGGGTGTTTGAGAGAGCTGCCTGATCCTCAGCAAGGAAGAGGTTCCCCCATCCTGGTTCACACTGTGAACAGTGTGGGATTAGGATCTTGGATTTAAACTCTTGAGCAGGAACATGGAGAAGTGGAGCTAAGCAGCTTGTCTGGCTTCTGTGCTGTGTGATGGCTATTCGTCCCGGCAAGGATTGGAGTAGATTGTTAATAGGGCTCCTGAAAATATTTTTCTTTAAAAAAACCCAAACAACAAAACACCATCTTAGAGGTTTGCTGGCAGGTTGGCCAGCCACTGGACCAGAGCAATTGTAAAAATTATGGTTTTGCATTGTTCATTGCTGTGAATTAAGCGCTTCATTATATATTCTCTTGCTGAATGGCTGCATTCTACAAGTTAAAAAACTGAAGCATGTAAGAATTTGGCAAAACCTGAACATCTAAATGCAATCATAGTCATTTTCTGTATCTGGAGATCAGAGAGATTTGCTAAATTTAACATGTATATAGGAGAATGTGCCAAAAGATAGCAGCAGTGGTGAGGCAAAAATGAGTCATCTCCAGCTCTTGAGAACCAGATGGAATTTTCTTTTTCTTTTAAGTGGAGGTCAGTTTTATAGCTATAATAGTATCAGAGCTCATCAAAAATATCTGTGTAGACATTTTTACCTCAACATGGTTTATGATAAAAAGATTTTTTCTTTCTGTATGAAATGTTTCAATTTCCATTAAAATTTATAATTTTTATGCAAGACAGAAAATGATGTATAGGTCTTTGAAAGACAGGTATTCTTTTTAAAAGTGCAGATTGCAAAACCAAGGAATGTTAGAACAGATTTTAATATGTCTCTCTTAACAAACTTCAGTAAAAGTTACCCACAATTAATACACTTCCATGGAGTTCTGTAAATTTGGAGAATCCTAGGATTAAAAACAAGCAAAACAAGTTCAACAATGTAATTACTGAAAAGAACAGAAGGAAAACACCCTCCTTGTCCTATGAAGAATAAATTTTTGGTTTAATGGTTTCTTTTCTGTACTCTATAGAGAAGATCTTGTGATAATTAAACTTTTGAGGGATTCTGGCTGTACAATTCAGCAGTAGATAAGACAGTGCTGTCTTATTTTCAGAATAAGCAGTGAGTCCTCTTTATGGTGTATAATTAAAAAAATAAAATTGTTTGTAGATCAGAAATTTTGCAGAACAATAGGTGAATCATCAATAGTTTATCCTGGGAATATCAACTTGTTAAAATTGGGAAAATATGAGCCTAACTAAATTGTATGAAGCCAGACGTAACATTTAACCAATTATCTTAAACCAAAAGCCATACAGAAAAAAACCCCACAAAAACCTCTTCCTCTCCTAACCTGTTTTAAGAAAGGAAAAGTAACAAATACTGGTTAAATTCAAAATAAATCTACTCTTTATTTTTGTCACCTTAATTGTCTCCCATTCCAGGAATACCTAGACAAAGCGGTTACTTCATTTTTTTGGCTGAACCTTTTATAGTCATAAATTTTAGTGGGATTTCAGTATCACACTGTATTCATGACTCAGGGAAAAAATGAATGTAGTTTCATTAGCCAGTCTTCCAGCTGATTTTGTCTCAGACTTGGTGTGGAAGCCCCGAGGATCTTCCCAAGCTCTGTTGTTGCTGGCACTCTGCAGTGCAGCATATTTTCCTCCCTCCTTGTGTACTTGCATATGCTCGCTGCCTTCAAGAGATGAGAGGAGCAGTCTGAAGTGAAAGGGGGGTTTGGAGCCAGGCATATCTCTGAAGCTGGGAGCTGTAGGCATTCCACTGGTGTAGCTTCCTCCTGCATCCTTTAGATATGCCTGAGGGCTTGCCTAGTCTTAATTTCTAGTAGCAAGTTATCTTTTATGGGCCCAGCATCTTTAATGACTCTTTGGGAATCATCTGCCACTTCTGGATACGTGCTGCTAATTGGTGTGCATGAAATGGAGGTGGTGACTGTGTCTGTGTGGAAAGATCTGCCAAATACCCCAGCAAATGAGAGGTCTAGGTTTGTGGAGGCTTTTTTCTCCATCTTTGGATGTGTTTTTTCATATTTGGTTAGAGGTTTAATAGGAATTTCACATAAGCACAAACCATCCTCTTTTATGTAAATATTTATTTTCGCATTCAAAATCTATTTAAAACTTCTGTGATTCTTAGGGATCTCAATCCCCCCAAAAGGCATCTAACTTGTGTGTAATTGTTCTTGGAGAAGTAGCTTGTTTTCTGGCTTTGCCAGGGAGATTGCTTAAACACACTTCGAAAATGATATAAACTTTCCAAACCATAAAAGCTTCTTAGGCAGCCACCAGCAATAACAGTAAATAAAACACTTTGGCTTTATTTGCACATAAACTCTTATTTTTACATAGGAATTAGGCATTTATATTTGCTTTTTAATACAAAATGTTTCCAATAAATGCTAAGAATTTCAGTAACACGTAAAGCTGCTACAAGGGTTTTTTGAGCGCTATGGAGTTTCCCTAAAAATTACATGAAGGCAGCAAAGTGTGAAATTACATGAAGTTTTCTTGAATGTTGTTGGAGATTGAGAAGCTCCCCATTCTTNTTTTACGGCTTCAGCCATTTCTGGCACAGCCATCACTCCTGCTTCAGTTTTGGTTTTTTCTGCCACTGCTGCGAGATTTCTGCTACACTGTAGCCCCGGCGCCCTGCCTGCTGAGACCTCCTGAGACCCCGCTGCAGCTCCGGAGTTGGATACATCTCATCTACAGCCCGGGATTTGGATCCATCGCTCCTGCTCCAGCCTCCTGTCCCCGAGGGTCCTTCCCCGCTGCCCCAGGGGTTTGTGAGTTTACTCTCTGCCGCCGCCATTCCTGTGAGGGCCGAGCTGGCTCCGGAGCGCCCCCTGCAGCCGCGGGGGAACATCGCTGCCTGACAGCCCAGCGAGGCTGCACCGGACTCTGCTCTGTTTGGTATCACCACCAGGGTTACTGCTGTTTGTTTGCCTTGCTTTATATATGTGTTTATATAATCATTAGTAAAGAACTGTTATTCCCATTTCCCGTATCTCTGCCTGAAAGCCCTTGATTTCAAAATTATAATAATTCGGAGGGGAGGGGTTTGCTTTTTCTATTCCAAGGGAGGTTTCTGCCTTCCTTAGCAGACCTGTCTTTCAAACTAAGACAAATGTAAAAGTGATTTTCTTGCCATTTGCTATTCAGCCTTTCTTAGACCCCACACCCCAATAATTTACTTTTTAACCAGGTACTGCATTTCTTGACCATCTTTAACAAATAAAAAAATTAGGATATACATACAAATTGGCACGAGGAAAAGCAAGAAGGTGATGAAAAAGGTGACAATAGGCTCAAAGCAAAAGTTTAAGGAAACTGTTCTTATATTTTCATTTTAGCATGTTAGGAGTAGAAGGGGAATGTCTTTGTTGAGGCAGAAGAAGAGAGTGGTTTGGTAATTCAGCTGCAAAGAAGCACAAGCTTGTAGAAACTGGTGCAGAAAAAATGCAGTGGCAGAGAGACGTTCCTGAGAAAAGTCAGGACACGGTATCAGTTGGGATGTCTGAGGAGCAAGTGAGGGATCCAAGCTTGACACAAAGAGAGTCATGGCTCTGCCTGCTGTGTCCGTGCTGGAGAAATCAAGATTTTGGCATTTTCTTGCATGGATTATATGCACACGCATATACCTTGTTTTGGAGAAAGGAACACATCTGATTCAGTGAGATCAAGCCAGGTGTTACCTGTTTGGAAATGGAAATTGTAGTTATGCACAGTTTCTTGACAGTTAGAAAAGTGTATCAATCAAATAAACAGAGAACAAAACAAAGGATTGTATGTTTAGAGTCAATAAGCTTTGTGGCAAGTTCTGTACAGTATCAGTCTATTTTAGGCAAGGGTGTTCAGCATTAGTTTGTTGTGTTATTTCTTAGTATTTGCTTTATATGAATGTTTATTCTTACTTCCTTTGTACTTCTGAGTAGGTTTGTAAGATCTGTTTTCTTTTTGATCAGAATGCTACAATTAAATCTTTAATTCAATGCATTTACTTAACTGTTTCTGGGAAATGTTGCTGGTCTGGTATTTTTCTCTGTCTTAAAAACTCTATAGACTGTTGTTTCATGACTAGGGAATAAAAGGAGAAGGAACATGAGAGAGGGAGTTGAAAAAAGTTGGTTTTGGTTTTTGGAGATAAGACCAAGAGAATTGAATCATATGTTTTGGAGAAGAGCACTATGAAGTCTAAAAATATGTTGTTTCTTGTTTTTTTAAAACAGTATTTTGCTTATGGTGAAACCACATAGGTACACATTTCAGGATTTTTGCAAGCATTCTGTATTTGTGCAAATGTTATTAGAAGCTGCATTCTGGTAACAAAATTAGATAGCACACCTAATTGCATAAATTAAAGGGAATTGAATGTTGAAGGACAGTCCTTCCCACCAACCCCAGCTTAACTAGAACATGTCAAAACCCAACCAAGTCAAATCAAAACTCCATCTTCTTTGTAGTAATTTAAAAATCTATCTGGTGTCTGCAAGGTTTTAGTTTGTTTCAACAGAAACATCTTTTAGCCATAAATAACAAACAACCTGAACTACCTGAACAATCAATCCATTTCTGGTGCAGGTTTGATACCTCCAGTGGAAGTTGTCATTTCCTTCAGATGTTCTTAGACTTTGTTTTGACAAATATAATGGAACACTGAACAGAAAACTAATTAATGGTGGCTGGGTACAGGCTAGGAGTCCTCAGAAACTTTGAGGACTTTGTGCCACCCTCTCCCTCCCTTCTCTCTCCCATCTCCCTCCTTCTCCTTCTCCTTCTCCTTCTC